>JAVTVY010010387.1:0-49693 GCA_036873755.1 Hanleya hanleyi | reverse complement strand
AGGGGAATCTGTGTACCAAATTTGAGAAAGATCCATGTAGTAGTTCCTGAGAAATCGCGATAACAAGGTTCCATAGGGAAATCCAAGATGGCTGCCTGGTGGCCATATTGGATTTTCGAATCAGACCAGAAAGGGTATCTTGCACAACTAGACCCCAAGGGGAACCTGTGTACCAAATTTGAGAAAGATCCATGCAGTAGTTCCTGAGAAATCGCGATAACAAGGTTTTATGGGGAAATCCAAGATGGCTGCCTGGTGGCCATATTGGATTTTCGAATCGGACAAGAAAGGATATTTTGCACAACTAGACCCCAAGGGGAACCTGTGTACCAAATTTGAGAAAGACCCATGCAGTAGTTCCTGAGAAATCGCGATAACAAGATTTCATGGGGAAATCCAAGATGGCTGCCTGGTGGCCATATTGGATTTTCGAATCGGACTAAAAAAGGTTTCTTGCACAACTAGACCCCAAGGGGAACCTGTGTACCAAATTTGAGAAAGATCCATGCAGTAGTTCCTGAGAAATCGCGATAACAAGGTTTCATGGGGAAATCCAAGATGGCCGCCTTGTGGCCATATTGGATTTTCGAATCGGGCCAGAAAAGGTATCTTGTACAACTACATGTAGACCCCAAGGGGAACCTGTGCACCAAATTTGAGAAAGATCCGTGCAGTAGTTCCTGAGAAATCGCGATAACAAGGTTTCATGGGGAAATCCAAGATGGCCGCCTTGTGGCCATATTGGATTTTCGAATCGGACCAGAAAAGGTATCTTGCACAACTAGACCTCAAGGGGAACCTGTGTACCAAATTTGAGAAAGATCCATAAAGTAGTTCCTGAGAAATCGCGATAACAAGAATTGTTTACGGACGGACTGACGGACGGACCACGGACGACGGACCACGGACGAAAAGCGATTTGAACAGCCCACCATCTGGTGATGGTGGGCTAAAAATACTAATTGAATATATTAAAATCTAGAGGTTTGGGCAGAATTCATGCATTCGGCGTTGAAACAGACCCACATAAACTGTATACCCCATCCCTTGCGACAAGTCGTCTTCTCAATCAGGGAAAGTCATCTTCATTTTATCCAGCCAATTTCTAAAGTTCGAAGTGGGAACGTAGAAATTGGCTGGATAAAATGAAGATGGGGAAAGTGTACCGGTCAGACATCTGGAACAAACAGCACTCCCTTGCAGGCTGTGCTCTAGTTCATGTACATTGAAAATCATGTTCGTAGATGTTCCAGAAGCCTCAATGTCATCCCCACAGTCGCCGTCCTCGTCGTTCAGTTCTGGATCTTCAAGGAATGGAAGAATTTTTCGGCCAGATGCACCCGATAATGCGGCTTGATTCATCGCTTCTTGCAGTTCACTGTCACTGCTGGTGTCACTTCCTGAATCCGAAGATGACACAGCAGATCTGTAATGTCCAACTGTCTCTTTAGAAATGCCAGGAAATTTAGAAATAATAGGCCGGTACTTAGCTTGTACTTCTTACGTCCCATAGTTGTTTAGTTGTAGATATATTGTCGGTAAAATTGAACGATAAGTCAAATTTTCGCTGTAAAAACATAAATTTTAATGATTTTTCTTCTCCCAACTTATAGATTTGACTGTGCACTTTAATATAAGACGAAAACATTTTTTTGCCATTTTGAAGCCTCGACCGGCAACAGTTGGAAGGGTTTGGGGCGGAGAGGGGGTGGGGTGGGGTAAACTGTATAGATTAAGGGTCACTTTAAGATAGAATACAGATTCAGATTCATTTATTGTACCGAAATATACAGGCCTACATGAGACAAGGTACAAACAATAACAATGAACGAAATAAAGGTCAATAACTTTCAGGATAGCCGAATGCATTAACTGACAGGACAAGTACTATTATCAAGTACTATAATGTATTATGTAATGTATATATATAGAGCGCCAGCCTGCTCACTGGGCTGATATATGCATGCAAGCTGCTCTGTTCCCTCGGAGCCCAGACAGCCTCTTTACTCGAGATGACGTCATGAATCTGTAATTACCAATTCTAATATTTCTTCTTGCTTAGCTTTCGAAATACATCTGTTTGAGTGTTTAACTGTAAATTTAATTCACGATACTCTAAAAAGGACGACAGGCTCACCAACGATAGTAGAATATTGGAACTACAGCGCGGCCACGAAGGCTTTATGGGAGTGATCGGGTCATTGATCAAGGTCAACGGCAATGAAAACATGCAATGGTTGTTTAACCACTGTGTGCAGTTTGACAATATATAGGAGACACACTGACTTAGTGCGGTAGTACACAGGGGCATGTTGTGGTGAAGCAGGAACTATTACTACTCGAAAAAGAACGCTGCACTACATCCGGGCCAAAGAAGCACTATCACAAGGTATGTAATACTCTTTCGGGGGCTATCGTTCATTCTAGAACAATGCAGTGCTGCATATGGGGAAGATTGCACAACATTAGAAAGAAAAAAGAAAAAAGAGAGAAATTCGATAGTAATCTAAATACAGGAAAGTCTTGCCTGGCATGACAACGTCACTGAAGATCTCGATTTTTTTAAAAGATGTGCATGTGTAATCCTATTCTCAATTAGACCCTAGCGTATTATAATAAAAACATGTCACCGTATGTGAGAGTTATGTAAGGCCAACATTTAAAAGATATATATTGTTATTTGCGGTATCTGTTTGAAGTCAGTTGATAAATTACTGTGTGAGTTCAGTGGGAGTATCATTTTACATCATGCTATTTCAATCATGCGAGTACTCACGTAACTGTTAATGTTTATAGCTCAAGTACTAAAAGCTCAGAACAGTGTACAAAAGCCCTCGTGCAGAAATAAAACTTGTAGACAGACTTCAGTAGCTTTTAGCCCTCCAGCATAAACCAGGAACGCTTTGTCTCATACCATTCTATTTTGCAGGCAGATAGACCTATCCAAACAACCCTCATCATGACCGTTATAACAAGTTTTAAACAAATTTGTTCTTTAGTTATATGAAGGGTTTTTTTTATTTAATCTGATGAAGTCTTTTGTATACTTCTTTGCGTTGTGGATCAAGCGAGATCAAGGTCGAATGTCAGAAAGCTCACAGCGGTTAGAAGAACAGCTTGCGCCTGAGTATCGGCCCAATGTATGCAAAAACTTGGCTCTTGGTTAAGTACATGTAGGTCACAAACCACTAAATATTCGCCTTACTTAATATGTAGTAAATTGGCCGAGCACGTCTTGAGAAAAGTATATTCCCTAATATTCGCCGCCACAAATGACCCACCACACCAGGTAGCCTGGCCTTTCCGCTCAAACATATGGAAAATTCAGCATACATTCCCCACCATTTTTCGAGATGAGACCGCCAGAAATAGGGTCATCCAGCCAGACACCATTACGGCAAATTTCGGAGGTGCCAATCAAACTGGCCCAGATTTTTTTTCCGATTAAAATTTGAAAAGGTGGTTTTGATATATTTTAGAGTCAAATATTATAGAAACATTTTAAAATATGTCACAGACCATTTCTGGCCCAGTCAGGTATAATAGCCAATCAATGTTCGCCGGAAGTCAAGTCCTGATAATAATCTTGGCCCCACTCACGTCAATGGAGGTTTGTGACCAGTAGTGGGATGGTGAGTGCCGCATAACTGATGAGGCGTAGCTACAACAGGTTGAAGTTAAATTTGAGAGTTGTCATATTGGTATCATTTGAGAAGACAATTAAAAAGTAACCCCATTCTATTTTTGGTTGACGAAATATCCGAATGATTTGGCATATAATAATGTCCGGAACTTTAGTTTTGACTTTTTGAGAACAAAATCTATTGAAAACATTGGATTTTCTTTTATTACTTGCATGTCGAGGCTCTTAGAATTTGAGACTCATCTCCAAAAAGTTCCTCGAATAAGTTGAAAATTAGGTGTCTGGTGTCTTCATTCCAAGTTAGCAGGTATGTATATTATATATAAATATAGAAAAGGTATCTTGCACAACTAGACCCCAAGGGGAACCTGTGTACCAAATTTGAGAAAGATCCATGCAGTAGTTCCTGAGAAATCGCGATAACAAGGTTTTATGGGGAAATCCAAGATGGCTGCCTGGTGGCCATATTGGATTTTCGAATCGGACCAAAAAAGGTTTCTTGCACAACTAGACCCCAAGGGGAACCTGTGTGCCAAATTTGAGAAAGATCCATGCAGTAGTTCCTGAGAAATCGCGATAACAAGATTTCATGGGGAAATCCAAGATGGCTGCCTGGTGGCCATATTGGATTTTCGAATCGGACTAAAAAAGGTATCTTGCACAACTAGACCCCAAGGGGAATCTGTGTACCAAATTTGAGAAAGATCCATGTAGTAGTTCCTGAGAAATCGCGATAACAAGGTTTCATAGGGAAATCCAAGATGGCTGCCTGGTGGCCATATTGGATTTTCGAATCAGACCAGAAAGGGTATCTTGCACAACTAGACCCCAAGGGGAACCTGTGTACCAAATTTGAGAAAGATCCATGCAGTAGTTCCTGAGAAATCGCGATAACAAGGTTTTATGGGGAAATCCAAGATGGCTGCCTGGTGGCCATATTGGATTTTCGAATCGGACCAGAAAAGGTATTTTGCACAACTAGACCCCAAGGGGAACCTGTGTACCAAATTTGAGAAAGATCCATGCAGTAGTTCCTGAGAAATCGCGATAACAAGATTTCATGGGGAAATCCAAGATGGCTGCCTGGTGGCCATATTGGATTTTCGAATCGGACTAAAAAAGGTATCTTGCACAACTAGACCCCAAGGGGAATCTGTGTACCAAATTTGAGAAAGATCCATGTAGTAGTTCCTGAGAAATCGCGATAACAAGGTTTCATAGGGAAATCCAAGATGGCTGCCTGGTGGCCATATTGGATTTTCGAATCAGGCCAGAAAGGGTATCTTGCACAACTAGACCCCAAGGGGAACCTGTGTACCAAATTTGAGAAAGATCCATGCAGTAGTTCCTGAGAAATCGCGATAACAAGGTTTCATGGGGAAATCCAAGATGGCTGCCTGGTGGCCATATTGGATTTTCGAATCGGACCAAAAAAGGTATCTTGCACAACTAGACCCCAAGGGGAACCTGTGTACCAAATTTGAGAAAGATCCATGAAGTAGTTCCTGAGAAATCGCGATAACAAGAATTGTTTACGGACGGACGGACTGACGGACGGACCACGGACGACGGACCACGGACGAAAAGCGATTTGAACAGCCCACCATCTGGTGATGGTGGGCTAAAAATACTAATTGAATATATTAAAATCTAGAGGTTTGGGCAGAATTCATGCATTCGGCGTTGAAACAGACCCACATAAACTGTATACCCCATCCCTTGCGACAAGTCGTCTTCTCAATCAGGGAAAGTCATCTTCATTTTATCCAGCCAATTTCTAAAGTTCGAAGTGGGAACGTAGAAATTGGCTGGATAAAATGAAGATGGGGAAAGTGTACCGGTCAGACATCTGGAACAAACAGCACTCCCTTGCAGGCTGTGCTCTAGTTCATGTACATTGAAAATCATGTTCGTAGATGTTCCAGAAGCCTCAATGTCATCCCCACAGTCGCCGTCCTCGTCGTTCAGTTCTGGATCTTCAAGGAATGGAAGAATTTTTCGGCCAGATGCACCCGATAATGCGGCTTGATTCATCGCTTCTTGCAGTTCACTGTCACTGCTGGTGTCACTTCCTGAATCCGAAGATGACACAGCAGATCTGTAATGTCCAACTGTCTCTTTAGAAATGCCAGGAAATTTAGAAATAATAGGCCGGTACTTAGCTTGTACTTCTTACGTCCCATAGTTGTTTAGTTGTAGATATATTGTCGGTAAAATTGAACGATAAGTCAAATTTTCGCTGTAAAAACATAAATTTTAATGATTTTTCTTCTCCCAACTTATAGATTTGACTGTGCACTTTAATATAAGACGAAAACATTTTTTTGCCATTTTGAAGCCTCGACCGGCAACAGTTGGAAGGGTTTGGGGCGGAGAGGGGGTGGGGTGGGGTAAACTGTATAGATTAAGGGTCACTTTAAGATAGAATACAGATTCAGATTCATTTATTGTACCGAAATATACAGGCCTACATGAGACAAGGTACAAACAATAACAATGAACGAAATAAAGGTCAATAACTTTCAGGATAGCCGAATGCATTAACTGACAGGACAAGTACTATTATCAAGTACTATAATGTATTATGTAATGTATATATATAGAGCGCCAGCCTGCTCACTGGGCTGATATATGCATGCAAGCTGCTCTGTTCCCTCGGAGCCCAGACAGCCTCTTTACTCGAGATGACGTCATGAATCTGTAATTACCAATTCTAATATTTCTTCTTGCTTAGCTTTCGAAATACATCTGTTTGAGTGTTTAACTGTAAATTTAATTCACGATACTCTAAAAAGGACGACAGGCTCACCAACGATAGTAGAATATTGGAACTACAGCGCGGCCACGAAGGCTTTATGGGAGTGATCGGGTCATTGATCAAGGTCAACGGCAATGAAAACATGCAATGGTTGTTTAACCACTGTGTGCAGTTTGACAATATATAGGAGACACACTGACTTAGTGCGGTAGTACACAGGGGCATGTTGTGGTGAAGCAGGAACTATTACTACTCGAAAAAGAACGCTGCACTACATCCGGGCCAAAGAAGCACTATCACAAGGTATGTAATACTCTTTCGGGGGCTATCGTTCATTCTAGAACAATGCAGTGCTGCATATGGGGAAGATTGCACAACATTAGAAAGAAAAAAGAAAAAAGAGAGAAATTCGATAGTAATCTAAATACAGGAAAGTCTTGCCTGGCATGACAACGTCACTGAAGATCTCGATTTTTTTAAAAGATGTGCATGTGTAATCCTATTCTCAATTAGACCCTAGCGTATTATAATAAAAACATGTCACCGTATGTGAGAGTTATGTAAGGCCAACATTTAAAAGATATATATTGTTATTTGCGGTATCTGTTTGAAGTCAGTTGATAAATTACTGTGTGAGTTCAGTGGGAGTATCATTTTACATCATGCTATTTCAATCATGCGAGTACTCAGGTAACTGTTAATGTTTATAGCTCAAGTACTAAAAGCTCAGAACAGTGTACAAAAGCCCTCGTGCAGAAATAAAACTTGTAGACAGACTTCAGTAGCTTTTAGCCCTCCAGCATAAACCAGGAACGCTTTGTCTCATACCATTCTATTTTGCAGGCAGATAGACTCCATCCAAACAACCCTCATCATGACCGTTATAACAAGTTTTAAACAAATTGTTCTTAGTTATATGAAGGTTTTTTTTTTATTTAATCTTGATGAAGTCTTTTGTATACTTTGCGTTGTGACTGCTGAGATCAAGGTCGAATGTCAGAAAGCTCACAGCGGTTAGAAGAACAGCTTGCGCCTGGAGTATCGGCCCCAATGTATGCAAAAACTTGGCTCTTGGTTAAGTACATGTAGTCACAAACCACTAAATATTCGCCTTACTTAATATGTAGTAAATTGGCCGGAGCACAATCTTGAGAAAAGTATATTCTAATATTCGCCACAAATGACCCACCACACCAGGTAGCCTGGCCTTTCCGCTCAAACATATGGAAAATTCAGCATACATTCCCCACCATTTTTTCGAGATGAGACCGCCAGAAATAGGGTCATCCAGCCCGACACCATTACGGCAAATTTCGAAGGTGCCAATCAAACTGGCCCAGATTTTTTTTCCGATTAAAATTTGAAAAGGTGGTTTTGATATATTTTAGAGTCAAATATTATAGAAACATTTTAAAATATGTCACAGACCATTTCTGGCCCAGTCAGGTATAATAGCCAATCAATGTTCGCCGGAAGTCAAGTCCTGATAATAATCTTGGCCCCACTCACGTCAATGGAGGTTTGTGACCAGTAGTGGGATGGTGAGTGCCGCATAACTGATGAGGCGTAGCTACAACAGGTTGAAGTTAAATTTGAGAGTTGTCATATTGGTATCATTTGAGAAGACAATTAAAAAGTAACCCCATTCTATTTTTGGTTGACGAAATATCCGAATGATTTGGCATATAATAATGTCCGGAACTTTAGTTTTGACTTTTTGAGAACAAAATCTATTGAAAACATTGGATTTTCTTTTATTACTTGCATGTCGAGGCTCTTAGAATTTGAGACTCATCTCCAAAAAGTTCCTCGAATAAGTTGAAAATTAGGTGTCTGGTGTCTTCATTCCAAGTTAGCAGGTATGTATATTATATATAAATATAGAAAAGGTATCTTGCACAACTAGACCCCAAGGGGAACCTGTGTACCAAATTTGAGAAAGATCCATGTAGTAGTTCCTGAGAAATCGCGATAACAAGGTTTTATGGGGAAATCCAAGATGGCTGCCTGGTGGCCATATTGGATTTTCGAATCGGACAAGAAAGGGTATTTTGCACAACTAGACCCCAAGGGGAACCTGTGTACCAAATTTGAGAAAGACCCATGCAGTAGTTCCTGAGAAATCGCGATAACAAGATTTCATGGGGAAATCCAAGATGGCTGCCTGGTGGCCATATTGGATTTTTGAATCGGACTAAAAAAGGTATCTTGCACAACTAGACCCCAAGGGGAATCTGTGTACCAAATTTGAGAAAGATCCATGTAGTAGTTCCTGAGAAATCGCGATAACAAGGTTTCATAGGGAAATCCAAGATGGCTGCCTGGTGGCCATATTGGATTTTCGAATCAGACCAGAAAGGGTATCTTGCACAACTAGACCCCAAGGGGAACCTGTGTACCAAATTTGAGAAAGATCCATGCAGTAGTTCCTGAGAAATCGCGATAACAAGGTTTTATGGGGAAATCCAAGATGGCTGCCTGGTGGCCATATTGGATTTTCGAATCGGACCAGAAAAGGTATCTTGCACAACTAGACCCCAAGGGGAACCTGTGTACCAAATTTGAGAAAGATCCATGTAGTAGTTCCTGAGAAATCGCGATAACAAGGTTTCATGGGGAAATCCAAGATGGCTGCCTGGTGGCCATATTGGATTTTCGAATCAGACCAGAAAGGGTATCTTGCACAACTAGACCCCAAGGGGAACCTGTGTACCAAATTTGAGAAAGATCCATGCAGTAGTTCCTGAGAAATCGCGATAACAAGGTTTCATGGGGAAATCCAAGATGGCTGCCTGGTGGCCATATTGGATTTTTGAATCGGACCAGAAAAAGTATCTTGCACAACTAGACCCCAAGGGGAACCTGTGTACCAAATTTGAGAAAGATCCATGAAGAAGTTCCTGAGAAATCGCGATGTTTAAGAATTGTTTACGGACGGACGGACTGACGGATTGACCACGGACGACGGATCACGGACGAAAAGCGATGAACAGCCCACCATCTGGTGATGGTGGGCTAAAAATACTACTGAATATATATTTAAAATCTAGAGGTTTAAGTAGAATTCATGCATTCCGGCGTTGAAACAGACCCACATAAACTGTATACTCCCATCCCTTAAGTGACAAAGTCAGTCTTCTCAATCAGGAAAGCTATTTCAGCTGATCCAGCCAATTTCTAAAGTCTGAAGTAACGTAGAAATTGGCTGGATAAAATGAAGATGGGGAAAGTGTACCGGTCAGACATCTGGAACAAACAGCACTCCCTTGCAGGCTGTGCTCTAGTTCATGTACATTGAAAATCATGTTCGTAGATGTTCCAGAAGCCTCAATGTCATCCCCACAGTCGCCGTCCTCGTCGTTCAGTTCTGGATCTTCAAGGAATGGAAGAATTTTTCGGCCAGATGCACCCGATAATGCGGCTTGATTCATCGCTTCTTGCAGTTCACTGTCACTGCTGGTGTCACTTCCTGAATCCGAAGATGACACAGCAGATCTGTAATGTCCAACTGTCTCTTTAGAAATGCCAGGAAATTTAGAAATAATAGGCCGGTACTTAGCTTGTACTTCTGACGTCCCATAGTTGTTTAGTTGTAGATATATTGTTGGTAAAATTGAACGATAAGTCAAATTTTCGCTGTAAAAACATAAATTTTAATGATTTTTCTTCTCCCAACTTATAGATTTGACTGTGCACTTTAATATAAGACGAAAACATTTTTTTGCCATTTTGAAGCCTCGACCGGCAACAGTTGGAAGGGTTTGGGGCGGAGAGGGGGTGGGGTGGGGTAAACTGTATAGATTAAGGGTCACTTTAAGATAGAATACAGATTCAGATTCATTTATTGTACCGAAATATACAGGCCTACATGAGACAAGGTACAAACAATAACAATGAACGAAATAAAGGTCAATAACTTTCAGGATAGCCGAATGCATTAACTGACAGGACAAGTACTATTATCAAGTACTATAATGTATTATGTAATGTATATATATAGAGCGCCAGCCTGCTCACTGGGCTGATATATGCATGCAAGCTGCTCTGTTCCCTCGGAGCCCAGACAGCCTCTTTACTCGAGATGACGTCATGAATCTGTAATTACCAATTCTAATATTTCTTCTTGCTTAGCTTTCGAAATACATCTGTTTGAGTGTTTAACTGTAAATTTAATTCACGATACTCTAAAAAGGACGACAGGCTCACCAACGATAGTAGAATATTGGAACTACAGCGCGGCCACGAAGGCTTTATGGGAGTGATCGGGTCATTGATCAAGGTCAACGGCAATGAAAACATGCAATGGTTGTTTAACCACTGTGTGCAGTTTGACAATATATAGGAGACACACTGACTTAGTGCGGTAGTACACAGGGGCATGTTGTGATGAAGCAGGAACTATTACTACTCGAAAAAGAACGCTGCACTACATCCGGGCCAAAGAAGCACTATCACAAGGTATGTAATACTCTTTCGGGGGCTATCGTTCATTCTAGAACAATGCAGTGCTGCATATGGGGAAGATTGCACAACATTAGAAAGAAAAAAGAAAAAAAAGAGAAATTCGATAGTAATCTAAATACAGGAAAGTCTTGCCTGGCATGACAACGTCACTGAAGATCTCGATTTTTTTAAAAGATGTGCATGTGTAATCCTATTCTCAATTAGACCCTAGCGTATTATAATAAAAACATGTCACCGTATGTGAGAGTTATGTAAGGCCAACATTTAAAAGATATATATTGTTATTTGCGGTATCTGTTTGAAGTCAGTTGATAAATTACTGTGTGAGTTCAGTGGGAGTATCATTTTACATCATGCTATTTCAATCATGCGAGTACTCACGTAACTGTTAATGTTTATAGCTCAAGTACTAAAAGCTCAGAACAGTGTACAAAAGCCCTCGTGCAGAAATAAAACTTGTAGACAGACTTCAGTAGCTTTTAGCCCTCCAGCATAAACCAGGAACGCTTTGTCTCATACCATTCTATTTTGCAGGCAGATAGACCTATCCAAACAACCCTCATCATGACCGTTATAACAAGTTTTAAACAAATTTGTTCTTTAGTTATATGAAGGGTTTTTTTTATTTAATCTGATGAAGTCTTTTGTATACTTCTTTGCGTTGTGGATCAAGCGAGATCAAGGTCGAATGTCAGAAAGCTCACAGCGGTTAGAAGAACAGCTTGCGCCTGAGTATCGGCCCAATGTATGCAAAAACTTGGCTCTTGGTTAAGTACATGTAGGTCACAAACCACTAAATATTCGCCTTACTTAATATGTAGTAAATTGGCCGAGCACGTCTTGAGAAAAGTATATTCCCTAATATTCGCCGCCACAAATGACCCACCACACCAGGTAGCCTGGCCTTTCCGCTCAAACATATGGAAAATTCAGCATACATTCCCCACCATTTTTTCGAGATGAGACCGCCAGAAATAGGGTCATTCAGCCCGACACCATTACGGCAAATTTCGAAGGTGCCAATCAAACTGGCCCAGATTTTTTTTCCGATTAAAATTTGAAAAGGTGGTTTTGATATATTTTAGAGTCAAATATTATAGAAACATTTTAAAATATGTCACAGACCATTTCTGGCCCAGTCAGGTATAATAGCCAATCAATGTTCGCCGGAAGTCAAGTCCTGATAATAATCTTGGACCCACTCACGTCAATGGAGGTTTGTGACCAGTAGTGGGCTGGTGAGTGCCGCATAACTGATGAGGCGTAGCTACAACAGGTTGAAGTTAAATTTGAGAGTTGTCATATTGGTATCATTTGAGAAGATAATTAAAAAGTAACCCCATTCTATTTTTGGTTGACGAAATATCCGAATGATTTGGCATATAATAATGTCCGGAACTTTAGTTTTGACTTTTTGAGAACAAAATCTATTGAAAACATTGGATTTTCTTTTATTACTTGCATGTCGAGGCTCTTAGAATTTGAGACTCATCTCCAAAAAGTTCCTCGAATAAGTTGAAAATTAGGTGTCTGGTGTCTTCATTCCAAGTTAGCAGGTATGTATATTATATATAAATATAGAAAAGGTATCTTGCACAACTAGACCCCAAGGGGAATCTGTGTACCAAATTTGAGAAAGATCCATGTAGTAGTTCCTGAGAAATCGCGATAACAAGGTTCCATAGGGAAATCCAAGATGGCTGCCTGGTGGCCATATTGGATTTTCGAATCAGACCAGAAAGGGTATCTTGCACAACTAGACCCCAAGGGGAACCTGTGTACCAAATTTGAGAAAGATCCATGCAGTAGTTCCTGAGAAATCGCGATAACAAGGTTTTATGGGGAAATCCAAGATGGCTGCCTGGTGGCCATATTGGATTTTCGAATCGGACAAGAAAGGATATTTTGCACAACTAGACCCCAAGGGGAACCTGTGTACCAAATTTGAGAAAGACCCATGCAGTAGTTCCTGAGAAATCGCGATAACAAGATTTCATGGGGAAATCCAAGATGGCTGCCTGGTGGCCATATTGGATTTTCGAATCGGACTAAAAAAGGTATCTTGCACAACTAGACCCCAAGGGGAACCTGTGTACCAAATTTGAGAAAGATCCATGCAGTAGTTCCTGAGAAATTGCAATAACAAGGTTTCATAGGGAAATCCAAGATGGCTGCCTGGTGGCCATATTGGATTTTCGAATCGGACCAGAAAAGGTATCTTGCACAACTAGACACCAAGGGAACCTGTGTACCAAATTGCAGAAAGATCCAAGCCGTAGTTCCTGAGAAATCGCGAAAACACGGTTTCATGGGGAAATCCAAGATGGCTGCCTGGTGGCCATTTCGGATTTTCGAATCGGAACAAAAAAGGTATCTTGCACAACTAGACCCCAAGGGGAACCTGTGTACCAAATTTGAGAAAGATCCATGAAGTAGTTCCTGAGAAATCGCGATAACAAGAATTGTTTACGGACGGACGGACTCACGGACGGACCACGGACGACGGACCACGGACGAAAAGCGATTTGAACAGCCCACCATCTGGTGATGGTGGGCTAAAAATACTAATTGAATATATTAAAATCTAGAGGTTTGGGCAGAATTCATGCATTCGGCGTTGAAACAGACCCACATAAACTGTATACCCCATCCCTTGCGACAAGTCGTCTTCTCAATCAGGGAAAGTCATCTTCATTTTATCCAGCCAATTTCTAAAGTTTGAAGTGGGAACGTAGAAATTGGCTGGATAAAATGAAGATGGGGAAAGTGTACCGGTCAGACATCTGGAACAAACAGCACTCCCTTGCAGGCTGTGCTCTAGTTCATGTACATTGAAAATCATGTTCGTAGATGTTCCAGAAGCCTCAATGTCATCCCCACAGTCGCCGTCCTCGTCGTTCAGTTCTGGATCTTCAAGGAATGGAAGAATTTTTCGGCCAGATGCACCCGATAATGCGGCTTGATTCATCGCTTCTTGCAGTTCACTGTCACTGCTGGTGTCACTTCCTGAATCCGAAGATGACACAGCAGATCTGTAATGTCCAACTGTCTCTTTAGAAATGCCAGGAAATTTAGAAATAATAGGCCGGTACTTAGCTTGTACTTCTGACGTCCCATAGTTGTTTAGTTGTAGATATATTGTTGGTAAAATTGAACGATAAGTCAAATTTTCGCTGTAAAAACATAAATTTTAATGATTTTTCTTCTCCCAACTTATAGATTTGACTGTGCACTTTAATATAAGACGAAAACATTTTTTTGCCATTTTGAAGCCTCGACCGGCAACAGTTGGAAGGGTTTGGGGCGGAGAGGGGGTGGGGTGGGGTAAACTGTATAGATTAAGGGTCACTTTAAGATAGAATACAGATTCAGATTCATTTATTGTACCGAAATATACAGGCCTACATGAGACAAGGTACAAACAATAACAATGAACGAAATAAAGGTCAATAACTTTCAGGATAGCCGAATGCATTAACTGACAGGACAAGTACTATTATCAAGTACTATAATGTATTATGTAATGTATATATATAGAGCGCCAGCCTGCTCACTGGGCTGATATATGCATGCAAGCTGCTCTGTTCCCTCGGAGCCCAGACAGCCTCTTTACTCGAGATGACGTCATGAATCTGTAATTACCAATTCTAATATTTCTTCTTGCTTAGCTTTCGAAATACATCTGTTTGAGTGTTTAACTGTAAATTTAATTCACGATACTCTAAAAAGGACGACAGGCTCACCAACGATAGTAGAATATTGGAACTACAGCGCGGCCACGAAGGCTTTATGGGAGTGATCGGGTCATTGATCAAGGTCAACGGCAATGAAAACATGCAATGGTTGTTTAACCACTGTGTGCAGTTTGACAATATATAGGAGACACACTGACTTAGTGCGGTAGTACACAGGGGCATGTTGTGATGAAGCAGGAACTATTACTACTCGAAAAAGAACGCTGCACTACATCCGGGCCAAAGAAGCACTATCACAAGGTATGTAATACTCTTTCGGGGGCTATCGTTCATTCTAGAACAATGCAGTGCTGCATATGGGGAAGATTGCACAACATTAGAAAGAAAAAAGAAAAAAGAGAGAAATTCGATAGTAATCTAAATACAGGAAAGTCTTGCCTGGCATGACAACGTCACTGAAGATCTCGATTTTTTTAAAAGATGTGCATGTGTAATCCTATTCTCAATTAGACCCTAGCGTATTATAATAAAAACATGTCACCGTATGTGAGAGTTATGTAAGGCCAACATTTAAAAGATATATATTGTTATTTGCGGTATCTGTTTGAAGTCAGTTGATAAATTACTGTGTGAGTTCAGTGGGAGTATCATTTTACATCATGCTATTTCAATCATGCGAGTACTCACGTAACTGTTAATGTTTATAGCTCAAGTACTAAAAGCTCAGAACAGTGTACAAAAGCCCTCGTGCAGAAATAAAACTTGTAGACAGACTTCAGTAGCTTTTAGCCCTCCAGCATAAACCAGGAACGCTTTGTCTCATACCATTCTATTTTGCAGGCAGATAGACCTATCCAAACAACCCTCATCATGACCGTTATAACAAGTTTTAAACAAATTTGTTCTTTAGTTATATGAAGGGTTTTTTTTATTTAATCTGATGAAGTCTTTTGTATACTTCTTTGCGTTGTGGATCAAGCGAGATCAAGGTCGAATGTCAGAAAGCTCACAGCGGTTAGAAGAACAGCTTGCGCCTGAGTATCGGCCCAATGTATGCAAAAACTTGGCTCTTGGTTAAGTACATGTAGGTCACAAACCACTAAATATTCGCCTTACTTAATATGTAGTAAATTGGCCGAGCACGTCTTGAGAAAAGTATATTCCCTAATATTCGCCGCCACAAATGACCCACCACACCAGGTAGCCTGGCCTTTCCGCTCAAACATATGGAAAATTCAGCATACATTCCCCACCATTTTTTCGAGATGAGACCGCCAGAAATAGGGTCATCCAGCCCGACACCATTACGGCAAATTTCGAAGGTGCCAATCAAACTGGCCCAGATTTTTTTTCCGATTAAAATTTGAAAAGGTGGTTTTGATATATTTTAGAGTCAAATATTATAGAAACATTTTAAAATATGTCACAGACCATTTCTGGCCCAGTCAGGTATAATAGCCAATCAATGTTCGCCGGAAGTCAAGTCCTGATAATAATCTTGGACCCACTCACGTCAATGGAGGTTTGTGACCAGTAGTGGGCTGGTGAGTGCCGCATAACTGATGAGGCGTAGCTACAACAGGTTGAAGTTAAATTTGAGAGTTGTCATATTGGTATCATTTGAGAAGATAATTAAAAAGTAACCCCATTCTATTTTTGGTTGACGAAATATCCGAATGATTTGGCATATAATAATGTCCGGAACTTTAGTTTTGACTTTTTGAGAACAAAATCTATTGAAAACATTGGATTTTCTTTTATTACTTGCATGTCGAGGCTCTTAGAATTTGAGACTCATCTCCAAAAAGTTCCTCGAATAAGTTGAAAATTAGGTGTCTGGTGTCTTCATTCCAAGTTAGCAGGTATGTATATTATATATAAATATAGAAAAGGTATCTTGCACAACTAGACCCCAAGGGGAATCTGTGTACCAAATTTGAGAAAGATCCATGTAGTAGTTCCTGAGAAATCGCGATAACAAGGTTCCATAGGGAAATCCAAGATGGCTGCCTGGTGGCCATATTGGATTTTCGAATCAGACCAGAAAGGGTATCTTGCACAACTAGACCCCAAGGGGAACCTGTGTACCAAATTTGAGAAAGATCCATGCAGTAGTTCCTGAGAAATCGCGATAACAAGGTTTTATGGGGAAATCCAAGATGGCTGCCTGGTGGCCATATTGGATTTTCGAATCGGACAAGAAAGGATATTTTGCACAACTAGACCCCAAGGGGAACCTGTGTACCAAATTTGAGAAAGACCCATGCAGTAGTTCCTGAGAAATCGCGATAACAAGATTTCATGGGGAAATCCAAGATGGCTGCCTGGTGGCCATATTGGATTTTTGAATCGGACTAAAAAAGGTATCTTGCACAACTAGACCCCAAGGGGAATCTGTGTACCAAATTTGAGAAAGATCCATGTAGTAGTTCCTGAGAAATCGCGATAACAAGGTTTCATAGGGAAATCCAAGATGGCTGCCTGGTGGCCATATTGGATTTTCGAATCGGACCAGAAAAGGTATCTTGCACAACTAGACCCAAGGGGAACCTGTGTACCAAATTTGAGAAAGATCCATGCAGTAGTTCCTGAGAAATCGCGATAACAAGGTTTCATGGGGAAATCCAAGATGGCTGCCTGGTGGCCATATTGGATTTTCGAATCGGAACAAAAAAGGTATCTTGCACAACTAGACCCCAAGGGGAACCTGTGTACCAAATTTGAGAAAGATCCATGAAGTAGTTCCTGAGAAATCGCGATAACAAGAATTGTTTACGGACGGACGGACTGACGGACGGACCACGGACGACGGACCACGGACGAAAAGCGATTTGAACAGCCCACCATCTGGTGATGGTGGGCTAAAAATACTAATTGAATATATTAAAATCTAGAGGTTTGGGCAGAATTCATGCATTCGGCGTTGAAACAGACCCACATAAACTGTATACCCCATCCCTTGCGACAAGTCGTCTTCTCAATCAGGGAAAGTCATCTTCATTTTATCCAGCCAATTTCTAAAGTTCGAAGTGGGAACGTAGAAATTGGCTGGATAAAATGAAGATGGGGAAAGTGTACCGGTCAGACATCTGGAACAAACAGCACTCCCTTGCAGGCTGTGCTCTAGTTCATGTACATTGAAAATCATGTTCGTAGATGTTCCAGAAGCCTCAATGTCATCCCCACAGTCGCCGTCCTCGTCGTTCAGTTCTGGATCTTCAAGGAATGGAAGAATTTTTCGGCCAGATGCACCCGATAATGCGGCTTGATTCATCGCTTCTTGCAGTTCACTGTCACTGCTGGTGTCACTTCCTGAATCCGAAGATGACACAGCAGATCTGTAATGTCCAACTGTCTCTTTAGAAATGCCAGGAAATTTAGAAATAATAGGCCGGTACTTAGCTTGTACTTCTTACGTCCCATAGTTGTTTAGTTGTAGATATATTGTCGGTAAAATTGAACGATAAGTCAAATTTTCGCTGTAAAAACATAAATTTTAATGATTTTTCTTCTCCCAACTTATAGATTTGACTGTGCACTTTAATATAAGACGAAAACATTTTTTTGCCATTTTGAAGCCTCGACCGGCAACAGTTGGAAGGGTTTGGGGCGGAGAGGGGGTGGGGTGGGGTAAACTGTATAGATTAAGGGTCACTTTAAGATAGAATACAGATTCAGATTCATTTATTGTACCGAAATATACAGGCCTACATGAGACAAGGTACAAACAATAACAATGAACGAAATAAAGGTCAATAACTTTCAGGATAGCCGAATGCATTAACTGACAGGACAAGTACTATTATCAAGTACTATAATGTATTATGTAATGTATATATATAGAGCGCCAGCCTGCTCACTGGGCTGATATATGCATGCAAGCTGCTCTGTTCCCTCGGAGCCCAGACAGCCTCTTTACTCGAGATGACGTCATGAATCTGTAATTACCAATTCTAATATTTCTTCTTGCTTAGCTTTCGAAATACATCTGTTTGAGTGTTTAACTGTAAATTTAATTCACGATACTCTAAAAAGGACGACAGGCTCACCAACGATAGTAGAATATTGGAACTACAGCGCGGCCACGAAGGCTTTATGGGAGTGATCGGGTCATTGATCAAGGTCAACGGCAATGAAAACATGCAATGGTTGTTTAACCACTGTGTGCAGTTTGACAATATATAGGAGACACACTGACTTAGTGCGGTAGTACACAGGGGCATGTTGTGGTGAAGCAGGAACTATTACTACTCGAAAAAGAACGCTGCACTACATCCGGGCCAAAGAAGCACTATCACAAGGTATGTAATACTCTTTCGGGGGCTATCGTTCATTCTAGAACAATGCAGTGCTGCATATGGGGAAGATTGCACAACATTAGAAAGAAAAAAGAAAAAAGAGAGAAATTCGATAGTAATCTAAATACAGGAAAGTCTTGCCTGGCATGACAACGTCACTGAAGATCTCGATTTTTTTAAAAGATGTGCATGTGTAATCCTATTCTCAATTAGACCCTAGCGTATTATAATAAAAACATGTCACCGTATGTGAGAGTTATGTAAGGCCAACATTTAAAAGATATATATTGTTATTTGCGGTATCTGTTTGAAGTCAGTTGATAAATTACTGTGTGAGTTCAGTGGGAGTATCATTTTACATCATGCTATTTCAATCATGCGAGTACTCACGTAACTGTTAATGTTTATAGCTCAAGTACTAAAAGCTCAGAACAGTGTACAAAAGCCCTCGTGCAGAAATAAAACTTGTAGACAGACTTCAGTAGCTTTTAGCCCTCCAGCATAAACCAGGAACGCTTTGTCTCATACCATTCTATTTTGCAGGCAGATAGACCTATCCAAACAACCCTCATCATGACCGTTATAACAAGTTTTAAACAAATTTGTTCTTTAGTTATATGAAGGGTTTTTTTTATTTAATCTGATGAAGTCTTTTGTATACTTCTTTGCGTTGTGGATCAAGCGAGATCAAGGTCGAATGTCAGAAAGCTCACAGCGGTTAGAAGAACAGCTTGCGCCTGAGTATCGGCCCAATGTATGCAAAAACTTGGCTCTTGGTTAAGTACATGTAGGTCACAAACCACTAAATATTCGCCTTACTTAATATGTAGTAAATTGGCCGAGCACGTCTTGAGAAAAGTATATTCCCTAATATTCGCCGCCACAAATGACCCACCACACCAGGTAGCCTGGCCTTTCCGCTCAAACATATGGAAAATTCAGCATACATTCCCCACCATTTTTTCGAGATGAGACCGCCAGAAATAGGGTCATCCAGCCCGACACCATTACGGCAAATTTCGAAGGTGCCAATCAAACTGGCCCAGATTTTTTTTCCGATTAAAATTTGAAAAGGTGGTTTTGATATATTTTAGAGTCAAATATTATAGAAACATTTTAAAATATGTCACAGACCATTTCTGGCCCAGTCAGGTATAATAGCCAATCAATGTTCGCCGGAAGTCAAGTCCTGATAATAATCTTGGACCCACTCACGTCAATGGAGGTTTGTGACCAGTAGTGGGCTGGTGAGTGCCGCATAACTGATGAGGCGTAGCTACAACAGGTTGAAGTTAAATTTGAGAGTTGTCATATTGGTATCATTTGAGAAGATAATTAAAAAGTAACCCCATTCTATTTTTGGTTGACGAAATATCCGAATGATTTGGCATATAATAATGTCCGGAACTTTAGTTTTGACTTTTTGAGAACAAAATCTATTGAAAACATTGGATTTTCTTTTATTACTTGCATGTCGAGGCTCTTAGAATTTGAGACTCATCTCCAAAAAGTTCCTCGAATAAGTTGAAAATTAGGTGTCTGGTGTCTTCATTCCAAGTTAGCAGGTATGTATATTATATATAAATATAGAAAAGGTATCTTGCACAACTAGACCCCAAGGGGAATCTGTGTACCAAATTTGAGAAAGATCCATGTAGTAGTTCCTGAGAAATCGCGATAACAAGGTTCCATAGGGAAATCCAAGATGGCTGCCTGGTGGCCATATTGGATTTTCGAATCAGACCAGAAAGGGTATCTTGCACAACTAGACCCCAAGGGGAACCTGTGTACCAAATTTGAGAAAGATCCATGCAGTAGTTCCTGAGAAATCGCGATAACAAGGTTTTATGGGGAAATCCAAGATGGCTGCCTGGTGGCCATATTGGATTTTCGAATCGGACAAGAAAGGATATTTTGCACAACTAGACCCCAAGGGGAACCTGTGTACCAAATTTGAGAAAGACCCATGCAGTAGTTCCTGAGAAATCGCGATAACAAGATTTCATGGGGAAATCCAAGATGGCTGCCTGGTGGCCATATTGGATTTTCGAATCGGACTAAAAAAGGTTTCTTGCACAACTAGACCCCAAGGGGAACCTGTGTACCAAATTTGAGAAAGATCCATGCAGTAGTTCCTGAGAAATCGCGATAACAAGGTTTCATGGGGAAATCCAAGATGGCCGCCTTGTGGCCATATTGGATTTTCGAATCGGGCCAGAAAAGGTATCTTGTACAACTACATGTAGACCCCAAGGGGAACCTGTGCACCAAATTTGAGAAAGATCCGTGCAGTAGTTCCTGAGAAATCGCGATAACAAGGTTTCATGGGGAAATCCAAGATGGCCGCCTTGTGGCCATATTGGATTTTCGAATCGGACCAGAAAAGGTATCTTGCACAACTAGACCTCAAGGGGAACCTGTGTACCAAATTTGAGAAAGATCCATAAAGTAGTTCCTGAGAAATCGCGATAACAAGAATTGTTTACGGACGGACTGACGGACGGACCACGGACGACGGACCACGGACGAAAAGCGATTTGAACAGCCCACCATCTGGTGATGGTGGGCTAAAAATACTAATTGAATATATTAAAATCTAGAGGTTTGGGCAGAATTCATGCATTCGGCGTTGAAACAGACCCACATAAACTGTATACCCCATCCCTTGCGACAAGTCGTCTTCTCAATCAGGGAAAGTCATCTTCATTTTATCCAGCCAATTTCTAAAGTTCGAAGTGGGAACGTAGAAATTGGCTGGATAAAATGAAGATGGGGAAAGTGTACCGGTCAGACATCTGGAACAAACAGCACTCCCTTGCAGGCTGTGCTCTAGTTCATGTACATTGAAAATCATGTTCGTAGATGTTCCAGAAGCCTCAATGTCATCCCCACAGTCGCCGTCCTCGTCGTTCAGTTCTGGATCTTCAAGGAATGGAAGAATTTTTCGGCCAGATGCACCCGATAATGCGGCTTGATTCATCGCTTCTTGCAGTTCACTGTCACTGCTGGTGTCACTTCCTGAATCCGAAGATGACACAGCAGATCTGTAATGTCCAACTGTCTCTTTAGAAATGCCAGGAAATTTAGAAATAATAGGCCGGTACTTAGCTTGTACTTCTTACGTCCCATAGTTGTTTAGTTGTAGATATATTGTCGGTAAAATTGAACGATAAGTCAAATTTTCGCTGTAAAAACATAAATTTTAATGATTTTTCTTCTCCCAACTTATAGATTTGACTGTGCACTTTAATATAAGACGAAAACATTTTTTTGCCATTTTGAAGCCTCGACCGGCAACAGTTGGAAGGGTTTGGGGCGGAGAGGGGGTGGGGTGGGGTAAACTGTATAGATTAAGGGTCACTTTAAGATAGAATACAGATTCAGATTCATTTATTGTACCGAAATATACAGGCCTACATGAGACAAGGTACAAACAATAACAATGAACGAAATAAAGGTCAATAACTTTCAGGATAGCCGAATGCATTAACTGACAGGACAAGTACTATTATCAAGTACTATAATGTATTATGTAATGTATATATATAGAGCGCCAGCCTGCTCACTGGGCTGATATATGCATGCAAGCTGCTCTGTTCCCTCGGAGCCCAGACAGCCTCTTTACTCGAGATGACGTCATGAATCTGTAATTACCAATTCTAATATTTCTTCTTGCTTAGCTTTCGAAATACATCTGTTTGAGTGTTTAACTGTAAATTTAATTCACGATACTCTAAAAAGGACGACAGGCTCACCAACGATAGTAGAATATTGGAACTACAGCGCGGCCACGAAGGCTTTATGGGAGTGATCGGGTCATTGATCAAGGTCAACGGCAATGAAAACATGCAATGGTTGTTTAACCACTGTGTGCAGTTTGACAATATATAGGAGACACACTGACTTAGTGCGGTAGTACACAGGGGCATGTTGTGGTGAAGCAGGAACTATTACTACTCGAAAAAGAACGCTGCACTACATCCGGGCCAAAGAAGCACTATCACAAGGTATGTAATACTCTTTCGGGGGCTATCGTTCATTCTAGAACAATGCAGTGCTGCATATGGGGAAGATTGCACAACATTAGAAAGAAAAAAGAAAAAAGAGAGAAATTCGATAGTAATCTAAATACAGGAAAGTCTTGCCTGGCATGACAACGTCACTGAAGATCTCGATTTTTTTAAAAGATGTGCATGTGTAATCCTATTCTCAATTAGACCCTAGCGTATTATAATAAAAACATGTCACCGTATGTGAGAGTTATGTAAGGCCAACATTTAAAAGATATATATTGTTATTTGCGGTATCTGTTTGAAGTCAGTTGATAAATTACTGTGTGAGTTCAGTGGGAGTATCATTTTACATCATGCTATTTCAATCATGCGAGTACTCACGTAACTGTTAATGTTTATAGCTCAAGTACTAAAAGCTCAGAACAGTGTACAAAAGCCCTCGTGCAGAAATAAAACTTGTAGACAGACTTCAGTAGCTTTTAGCCCTCCAGCATAAACCAGGAACGCTTTGTCTCATACCATTCTATTTTGCAGGCAGATAGACCTATCCAAACAACCCTCATCATGACCGTTATAACAAGTTTTAAACAAATTTGTTCTTTAGTTATATGAAGGTTTTTTTTTATTTAATCTGATGAAGTCTTTTGTATACTTCTTTGCGTTGTGGATCAAGCGAGATCAAGGTCGAATGTCAGAAAGCTCACAGCGGTTAGAAGAACAGCTTGCGCCTGAGTATCGGCCCAATGTATGCAAAAACTTGGCTCTTGGTTAAGTACATGTAGGTCACAAACCACTAAATATTCGCCTTACTTAATATGTAGTAAATTGGCCGAGCACGTCTTGAGAAAAGTATATTCCCTAATATTCGCCGCCACAAATGACCCACCACACCAGGTAGCCTGGCCTTTCCGCTCAAACATATGGAAAATTCAGCATACATTCCCCACCACTTTTCCGAGATGAGACCGCCAGAAATAGGGTCATCCAGCCCGACACCATTACGGCAAATTTCGAAGGTGCCAATCAAACTGGCCCAGATTTTTTTTCCGATTAAAATTTGAAAAGGTGGTTTTGATATATTTTAGAGTCAAATATTATAGAAACATTTTAAAATATGTCACAGACCATTTCTGGCCCAGTCAGGTATAATAGCCAATCAATGTTCGCCGGAAGTCAAGTCCTGATAATAATCTTGGACCCACTCACGTCAATGGAGGTTTGTGACCAGTAGTGGGCTGGTGAGTGCCGCATAACTGATGAGGCGTAGCTACAACAGGTTGAAGTTAAATTTGAGAGTTGTCATATTGGTATCATTTGAGAAGATAATTAAAAAGTAACCCCATTCTATTTTTGGTTGACGAAATATCCGAATGATTTGGCATATAATAATGTCCGGAACTTTAGTTTTGACTTTTTGAGAACAAAATCTATTGAAAACATTGGATTTTCTTTTATTACTTGCATGTCGAGGCTCTTAGAATTTGAGACTCATCTCCAAAAAGTTCCTCGAATAAGTTGAAAATTAGGTGTCTGGTGTCTTCATTCCAAGTTAGCAGGTATGTATATTATATATAAATATAGAAAAGGTATCTTGCACAACTAGACCCCAAGGGGAATCTGTGTACCAAATTTGAGAAAGATCCATGTAGTAGTTCCTGAGAAATCGCGATAACAAGGTTCCATAGGGAAATCCAAGATGGCTGCCTGGTGGCCATATTGGATTTTCGAATCAGACCAGAAAGGGTATCTTGCACAACTAGACCCCAAGGGGAACCTGTGTACCAAATTTGAGAAAGATCCATGCAGTAGTTCCTGAGAAATCGCGATAACAAGGTTTTATGGGGAAATCCAAGATGGCTGCCTGGTGGCCATATTGGATTTTCGAATCGGACAAGAAAGGATATTTTGCACAACTAGACCCCAAGGGGAACCTGTGTACCAAATTTGAGAAAGACCCATGCAGTAGTTCCTGAGAAATCGCGATAACAAGATTTCATGGGGAAATCCAAGATGGCTGCCTGGTGGCCATATTGGATTTTCGAATCGGACTAAAAAAGGTTTCTTGCACAACTAGACCCCAAGGGGAACCTGTGTACCAAATTTGAGAAAGATCCATGCAGTAGTTCCTGAGAAATCGCGATAACAAGGTTTCATGGGGAAATCCAAGATGGCCGCCTTGTGGCCATATTGGATTTTCGAATCGGGCCAGAAAAGGTATCTTGTACAACTACATGTAGACCCCAAGGGGAACCTGTGCACCAAATTTGAGAAAGATCCGTGCAGTAGTTCCTGAGAAATCGCGATAACAAGGTTTCATGGGGAAATCCAAGATGGCCGCCTTGTGGCCATATTGGATTTTCGAATCGGACCAGAAAAGGTATCTTGCACAACTAGACCTCAAGGGGAACCTGTGTACCAAATTTGAGAAAGATCCATAAAGTAGTTCCTGAGAAATCGCGATAACAAGAATTGTTTACGGACGGACTGACGGACGGACCACGGACGACGGACCACGGACGAAAAGCGATTTGAACAGCCCACCATCTGGTGATGGTGGGCTAAAAATACTAATTGAATATATTAAAATCTAGAGGTTTGGGCAGAATTCATGCATTCGGCGTTGAAACAGACCCACATAAACTGTATACCCCATCCCTTGCGACAAGTCGTCTTCTCAATCAGGGAAAGTCATCTTCATTTTATCCAGCCAATTTCTAAAGTTCGAAGTGGGAACGTAGAAATTGGCTGGATAAAATGAAGATGGGGAAAGTGTACCGGTCAGACATCTGGAACAAACAGCACTCCCTTGCAGGCTGTGCTCTAGTTCATGTACATTGAAAATCATGTTCGTAGATGTTCCAGAAGCCTCAATGTCATCCCCACAGTCGCCGTCCTCGTCGTTCAGTTCTGGATCTTCAAGGAATGGAAGAATTTTTCGGCCAGATGCACCCGATAATGCGGCTTGATTCATCGCTTCTTGCAGTTCACTGTCACTGCTGGTGTCACTTCCTGAATCCGAAGATGACACAGCAGATCTGTAATGTCCAACTGTCTCTTTAGAAATGCCAGGAAATTTAGAAATAATAGGCCGGTACTTAGCTTGTACTTCTTACGTCCCATAGTTGTTTAGTTGTAGATATATTGTCGGTAAAATTGAACGATAAGTCAAATTTTCGCTGTAAAAACATAAATTTTAATGATTTTTCTTCTCCCAACTTATAGATTTGACTGTGCACTTTAATATAAGACGAAAACATTTTTTTGCCATTTTGAAGCCTCGACCGGCAACAGTTGGAAGGGTTTGGGGCGGAGAGGGGGTGGGGTGGGGTAAACTGTATAGATTAAGGGTCACTTTAAGATAGAATACAGATTCAGATTCATTTATTGTACCGAAATATACAGGCCTACATGAGACAAGGTACAAACAATAACAATGAACGAAATAAAGGTCAATAACTTTCAGGATAGCCGAATGCATTAACTGACAGGACAAGTACTATTATCAAGTACTATAATGTATTATGTAATGTATATATATAGAGCGCCAGCCTGCTCACTGGGCTGATATATGCATGCAAGCTGCTCTGTTCCCTCGGAGCCCAGACAGCCTCTTTACTCGAGATGACGTCATGAATCTGTAATTACCAATTCTAATATTTCTTCTTGCTTAGCTTTCGAAATACATCTGTTTGAGTGTTTAACTGTAAATTTAATTCACGATACTCTAAAAAGGACGACAGGCTCACCAACGATAGTAGAATATTGGAACTACAGCGCGGCCACGAAGGCTTTATGGGAGTGATCGGGTCATTGATCAAGGTCAACGGCAATGAAAACATGCAATGGTTGTTTAACCACTGTGTGCAGTTTGACAATATATAGGAGACACACTGACTTAGTGCGGTAGTACACAGGGGCATGTTGTGGTGAAGCAGGAACTATTACTACTCGAAAAAGAACGCTGCACTACATCCGGGCCAAAGAAGCACTATCACAAGGTATGTAATACTCTTTCGGGGGCTATCGTTCATTCTAGAACAATGCAGTGCTGCATATGGGGAAGATTGCACAACATTAGAAAGAAAAAAGAAAAAAGAGAGAAATTCGATAGTAATCTAAATACAGGAAAGTCTTGCCTGGCATGACAACGTCACTGAAGATCTCGATTTTTTTAAAAGATGTGCATGTGTAATCCTATTCTCAATTAGACCCTAGCGTATTATAATAAAAACATGTCACCGTATGTGAGAGTTATGTAAGGCCAACATTTAAAAGATATATATTGTTATTTGCGGTATCTGTTTGAAGTCAGTTGATAAATTACTGTGTGAGTTCAGTGGGAGTATCATTTTACATCATGCTATTTCAATCATGCGAGTACTCACGTAACTGTTAATGTTTATAGCTCAAGTACTAAAAGCTCAGAACAGTGTACAAAAGCCCTCGTGCAGAAATAAAACTTGTAGACAGACTTCAGTAGCTTTTAGCCCTCCAGCATAAACCAGGAACGCTTTGTCTCATACCATTCTATTTTGCAGGCAGATAGACCTATCCAAACAACCCTCATCATGACCGTTATAACAAGTTTTAAACAAATTTGTTCTTTAGTTATATGAAGGGTTTTTTTTATTTAATCTGATGAAGTCTTTTGTATACTTCTTTGCGTTGTGGATCAAGCGAGATCAAGGTCGAATGTCAGAAAGCTCACAGCGGTTAGAAGAACAGCTTGCGCCTGAGTATCGGCCCAATGTATGCAAAAACTTGGCTCTTGGTTAAGTACATGTAGGTCACAAACCACTAAATATTCGCCTTACTTAATATGTAGTAAATTGGCCGAGCACGTCTTGAGAAAAGTATATTCCCTAATATTCGCCGCCACAAATGACCCACCACACCAGGTAGCCTGGCCTTTCCGCTCAAACATATGGAAAATTCAGCATACATTCCCCACCATTTTTTCGAGATGAGACCGCCAGAAATAGGGTCATCCAGCCCGACACCATTACGGCAAATTTCGAAGGTGCCAATCAAACTGGCCCAGATTTTTTTTCCGATTAAAATTTGAAAAGGTGGTTTTGATATATTTTAGAGTCAAATATTATAGAAACATTTTAAAATATGTCACAGACCATTTCTGGCCCAGTCAGGTATAATAGCCAATCAATGTTCGCCGGAAGTCAAGTCCTGATAATAATCTTGGACCCACTCACGTCAATGGAGGTTTGTGACCAGTAGTGGGCTGGTGAGTGCCGCATAACTGATGAGGCGTAGCTACAACAGGTTGAAGTTAAATTTGAGAGTTGTCATATTGGTATCATTTGAGAAGATAATTAAAAAGTAACCCCATTCTATTTTTGGTTGACGAAATATCCGAATGATTTGGCATATAATAATGTCCGGAACTTTAGTTTTGACTTTTTGAGAACAAAATCTATTGAAAACATTGGATTTTCTTTTATTACTTGCATGTCGAGGCTCTTAGAATTTGAGACTCATCTCCAAAAAGTTCCTCGAATAAGTTGAAAATTAGGTGTCTGGTGTCTTCATTCCAAGTTAGCAGGTATCTATATTATATATAAATATAGATAGGTATCTAATATCTATATTATAAAATGCTGTATTTGTCACGTTGCTCATATCGTCCGAAATTCCAGGCCGATCGCCCCCGCAATTAGCACGAGTGTCGATCGGCATTTACCTTTGTTTTTACTGAATATTTTGAAAATGGATGTAAAAACTAGCCATTTGCATGTGCTTCATAAAGTCGAGATAAAGTGGTCGTTGCCACTTAGATTAATTGGCCCATTCGCCTAATTCTAATGTCAAAGTAAGTTTTTTTTTTAATTTTTTAATTTTATTTATTAATGCTCTTTTCCAACTCGTTTACAAACACACAATAATATAATTAACAAAATGGACAAAAATACATAAAAACTTGAAATGCACATCCTCGCCTTCAAAATATTTTTCATAAACACACATATGGATTTGAAAGGAATATGTGTTTTTTGTGCTCATATAAACCAATTTATGCATTTGCATTTGACGATTAGGATACGAAACAGTTTCTAGTTTATGCCATTTTTTATACAATTTCTCTGTCGAAAAAGTAGTGTTTGCTATTAATTTTCTCTGTTCTATATTGTTCTTGGAATTTCTAAAGAAAGATATTAATATGTATTGTTGAGTTTCCGAATTTAGTGTAAATATATTTTTTCGCAATCAGCATCAGGGAATTCAACAAGCATTGCTGCATATCCTAGCCACAGATTATTTGATAATTTGTAAGATTACAGCTTATTTTTACTGTATCATTTAGCCATCTCTGTACATCAGGGGCCCCTCGGTGGCCGAGTGATCTAAGGCGCTTCGCTGGTGACCGCTAGCCTCAAACCGCTGAACCGGTTGCTTTCTATTGCAACCAAGGACGGACTCTTGTCCCCAATGTGGAGAAAAATGTCCTAGTTGGGATAGAATATAGGACCCGGACACTCTTAGCCACCGGACATTCTTAGCCTTCACACCGTCACGGGTTCGAGCCCAGCTGGTCCATGTGTGAACGTTTGTCAGTTACTTGCCGACGGTCGGTGGTTCTCTCCAGGTACTCCGGCTTCCTCCACCAACCAAACTGTCTGTCTCCATATGAGTGAAACAAACTTGAGTGTGACATTAATCTAAATTCCCCCCTCTCTGTACATCAGACCACATTGTTTTAACCATTGGGCAAAGAAATCAAATGTTCTATAATTTTTTTCTTCTTTGCAATAGGAACATAGATTATTATTTCGTTTTTCCAGTGTATGCAAGACGGAATTTGTACAGAACATTCCGCGTAGATTTTTAGATTGAAAATCACTGAGTTGGTGTATTCTTAAAGGATGTGTGATGGTTACCCCAGAATACCTCCCTCGGACATTCGGGTGGTTATATTTATTGTACTGACGGGGACAACTGCCCTTTATGACGTAAAATGCACAGCCAACTTTGTGCTATTTTGGTACTTTCTATTTTTGAATTAAATTTTTTCTCGACAGAACTTTTTTTATAGGCCAGTCATACAGAATTATTGGTTTCGATCTAAATTCCATTTCCCCCCATTTTCAAATAATGATAACTATTAGTTACATGTATTCCTCAATGCAACTTACATTAATTCAACAACGTGCGAATATGTGAAATCATACAGATTAGCATGATATTTCTGTTTCAAAAGTAACTTCTTTTAACGAGATACGTAATTGCAATGTAGCAAATCGATGTTGACGTAGAATATCTGTCCCTAATACATATTCTATACACTCCTGGCGGCCAAGTTTGACTTTCATGTAGATACCAAAATAAGAGACAGAAAACATATCAATACATCTACCGGTACTGAGAGCGCATATCTCGTCTGTTAGCTCGTCCATTGGCGCGGGTGGTTTGGTGGGCATGGGTTCCTGCTGCTTCAATGCTTTTTGTTGAGAAGCAACAGGAACTTGATAATGTGATGTATAGCACTGTAATATCACTTGTCTTTATTGCACCATGAAAGCGTCCTGTCTTTGTCTTGTGTGCTGTCCTCAGTGTTTTATAGAATGGATGGAGGGTGTTTGGTTCCATGCTGCTTCAAAGATTTCTTCTTAGACTGGCTTAGTTGGTTCGTCGTGATATAGCTGAAATATTGTTGAAGGCGACGTTAATTCTATTCACTCACTCACTCGTCCATTGGCGCTCTCGACTGACCATCTGCTTTTAGTGACCAATCTGGCTGCATTTGCTCCCTCTGTTTGAAACTGTTTGGAAGCGTTGTCCACGAAAGCAGGAGTTTGGAAGCGTTGTCCAGGAACGCAGGAGATCCTGTTTGAAAACCACACTCTCACAGGAAAGCCTACCAAGGGCATAGTACTCCCTTGTTGTTGAATTCGCTCCTTCGTTTTACTCACTCTAACTGTGAACCAGATATTTTTCTGGTCTGGCCAGAACGCGTATTCTTGTGACAACATTCCCATTTCGACTTGTTAAGTATCACTGTCCAGAGCTAGAATTATAATCATTCATATATATATATGTAACGAGAACATTTCAAAGAAATAGACGTTCCCTCGTTTTTCTAATTGGGAACTATTTTTGATCTATGAAAATAACCCCAGTCATGAATGTGCTACAATACGGGTCGAGTTGTACCAGAAAATGCAGTAATGTGTATACACAGTTATACCTATATTTTATTAACTGGATATAACTCAAAATTGTTTCACGTAACATGAATAAATCCAAATCTGATATATTAGGCAAATCAATAAAAAAATAAAAAGACAAAAGTTTTGATCCAAAATGTGACTCGAAAGTAGTATACAGCCCGCAGATAGAGCCCCATTGACCTGGCGTAAGAATCTGGCGTCGAGGTCAAGTGCATTATAGTACCGGCAAAAACCGGCAAAAGAGTGCGCCGTCTCAAAAAGGACGCCGTCTCATGTGGAGGTCACGTGATGGTCAAGTGCATGGGGCATGTATTCCTCCGCAGTGATGTGGTCTGGCGGTGATGCGGTCTGCCTCCGCGGACAGAAATTAGTCCCCAGACTTCAAATACGCTGCATGGACCGATTGGGTCGAGTGAGGTGTCAAAGTGAAGCGCTCCTCCAGGACCATATGGAATGCATGTACAGACTTGTATCTGGTTTTTTTCCATCATGCGACGGTCACGTGATTAGGAGTGCATGTACGGACTTGTATGCCGTCCATTCATTTGAGTCGGGGACTTGGGGTCCCTACGGAAGGATTTTGCAAGTCATGGGTGGGTGTATGTAAAATGAGGATTTGTCTCGAAAATATAAAAAGCGGAACACGGACTTTACCCCTACAATAGAGGAAAACCCCTATCAACCCTATCCCAAAGGGCGAATATCGGTCCCTGGCTTATCGGGGCCTGCTGAGAGAGGTAGGGTGGGGGAGTGGGTGCATGTAAATTGAGGATTTGTCCCCGAAAATATAAAAAGCGGAACACGGACTTTACCCCTAAAATAGGGGAAAACTCCTATCAACCACGTCTAGTGGGGCTTATCGGAGCCTGCCGACAGAGGTAGGATGGGGGATTGGGTGCATGTAAATTGAGGATTTGCCCCGAAAATATAAAAAGCGGAACATGGACTTTACGCCTACAATAGGGGAAAACTCCTATCAACCTTGTCCAGAAGTTCGAATATCGGTCCCCCGGGCTTATCGGGACCTGCTGAGAGAGGTAGGGTGGGGGAGTAGGTGCATGTAAATTGAGGATTTGTCGCCGAAAATATAAAAAGCGGAACACGGACTTTACCCCTAAAATAGGGAAAAACCCCTATCAACCACGTCTAGTGGGGCTTATCGGAGCCTGCCGACAGAGGTAGGATGGGGGAGTGGGTGCATGTAAATTGAGGATTTGTCCCGAAAATATAAAAAGCGGAACACGGACTTTACCCCTACAATAGGGGAAAACTCCTATCAACCTTGTCCAAAAGTTCGAATATCGGTCCCCCGGGCTTATCGGGGCCTGCTGAGAGAGGTAGGGTGGGGGAGTGGGTGCATGTAAATTGAGGATTTGTCCTCGAAAATATAAAAAGCGGAACACGGACTTTACCCCTAAAATAGGGGAAAACTCCTATCAATCACGTCTAGTGGGGCTTATCGGAGCCTGCTGACAGAGATAGGTGGGGGAGTGGGTGCATGTAAATTGAGGATTTGTCCCGAAAATATAAAAAGCGGAACACGGACTTTACCCCTACAATAGGGGAAAACTCCTATCAACCACGTCTAGTGGGGCTTATCGGAGCCTGCCGACAGAGGTAGAGTGGGGGAGTGGGTGTATGTAAATTTAGAATTTGCCCCGAAAATATAAAAAGTGGAACACGGACTTTACCCCTAAAATAGGGGAAACCCCTATCAACCAGGTCTAGAGGGTCATGTATAGACCGGAGAGAGAACAACAACAACAACACCAACAAGTGTTCATATAGTTTATTATCCCCTCCCGTACATCATACCCACGATGGAGGAGCCGCGTTGGGTATGTTTACAATACAAGTAGGCTCTTGTCCAATCAGAAGCCGCCATTTGGCGCTGCATCTGTCATATTCGTTCTTGCCCGTTAGATGTATTCTCGGCTGCTCTTATCCAATCAAAAAAACATGTACTCTGTTCATGTCCATGTATACATACTCTGTTCATGTCCATGTACATACACTCTGTCCATGTCGCTATATAGCTGAAATATTGCGGAATGCGACGTTAAATCTTAATTCTCTCTTTTCATGTACATGCACTCTATCCATGTACATGTTTCTTGTCCATGTCCATGTAGCCTGTCCATGTACATGTATACCATAACCAAGGGGGTGTGTGGATGTGGGTTTGGGGTAGAGAGGGACCATCCTTAGTCCGAATAAGTCGTGGGGGTGTCATTTTGTAGCTCTCGGGGTATAGACCCCGATTTGAGGGATGTCCGCGTCATCTGTGACGTCATCAGTACAAGTAGTAGCCAAAGTGGGCATTTTGGTGCAATGAAGGAAGGTATTTGGGGTAGAGAGGGATCATCCTTGGTCCGAATGCGTCGTGGGAGGTGTCATTTTGTAGTCCGCGGGCTGTACATCTCGATTTGAGAGATGTTCACGTCATCTGTCACGTCATCGGTGACGTCAGCAATACGAGTTGTAGCCAAAGTGGGCATTTTGGGGCAGTGAAGGAAGGTATTTGGTGTAGAGATGGACCACTATTGGTCCGAATGCTTCGTGTGGGGTATCAGTGTGAAGCTCTCGTGGGACAGACTGGCTCGTTTTCATTGGAGCTCGCGCCAATCGGCGCATGCGCAGTTGGCTAGTGGGTTTTTCCCGTCGTTCCTCCGTCTTCCATACGGATAGCGGTCCGAATGGACCATCAGTGTGAAGCTCTCGTGGGTCAGATCGGCTTGTTTTCATAAAAAGCGGAACACGGACTTTACCCCTAATATAGGGGAAACCCCTATCAACCAGGTCTAGAGGGTCATGTATAGACCGGAGAGAGAACAACAACAACAACACCACCAACACGTGTTCATATAGTTATTATCCCTCCCGTACATCATACCCACAATGGAGGAACCGCGTTGGGTATGTTTACAATACAAGTAGGCCCTTGTCCAATCAGAAGCCGCCGTTTGACGCTGCATCTGTCATATTCGTTCTTGCCCGTTAGATGTATTCTCGGCTGCTCTTATCCAATAGAAAAAATGTACTCCGTTCATGTCCATGTATACATACTCTGTTCATGTCCATGTGCATACACTCTGTCCATGTCGCTATATAGCTGAAATATTGCGGAATGCGACGTTAAACTTTCTCTCTCTCCTCATATACATGCACTCTATCCATGTACATGTTTCTTGTCCATGTCCATGTAGCCTGTCCATGTACCATCACCAATCTGTATTATACCAAATCTGTCCTGTATTGTATCATATTTGTCCTATATTATACCATATATGTTCTGTATTACACCAAATCTGTGCTGTATTATACAGTATCTGTCCTGTATTATACCAAATCGGTGTTGTATTATACCATATCTGTCTTGTATTGTACCATATATGTCCTGTATTATACAATATATGTTCTGTATTATACAATATTTGCCCTCTATTATACCATATCTGTGCTGTATTATACCATATCTGTCCTGAATTATATCATCTCTGTGCTGTATTATACAATATCTGTCCTGTTTTATACAATATCTGTCCTGTATTATACCAAACCTGTCCTGTGTTGTACCATATTTGTCCTGTATTATACAATATATGTTCTGTATTATACCAAATCTGCGCTGTATTATACAGTATCTGTCCTGTATTATATCAAATCTGTGCTGTATTATACCATATCTCTCTTGTATTGTACCATATATGTCCTGTATTATACAATATATGTTCTGTATTATGCAATCGGATAGCGGTTGTCGTGAATAACAACAAGTTCACCAATGTTCATACAGTTTATTATCCCCAATGGTACATCATACCTAGGCTGGGGAAGCCGCCCTGGGAATGTTTAGTATGTTCACAGCAAAACAAATTGAAATATCAAAAACCGTGTTTTATTATTTAACGCACAGTCACATTAGGTACAAGTGTTTACTGAGCTTTACTAAGTGTTTACAGTCGAAAATTGTAGATATCTTGAATAGGGCGATGACGGTGGAAACAGTGCCGGATCGTGGCCCAATGGCGCCGATAGATCCGTTCACGTGACCGGAACTGACCTTTGGCCCCTGCGCGCAATTTTTATCCGGTATGTTTCGTCAGCGCGCGCAGGGGCCAAAGGTCAGATCCGGTCACGTGAACGGAAGCGGAAGTGACCTCACAGAGGTCATATGCAAATTATTGAGGTCAACAGGTGTCCAAATGCTCTTGCAGAATACCGGATAATAATGGTGCGCATGGGTCAAAGTTCAATTCCGTTCAATATGGGTCATCATAGATACTCAAACTTCTTATTATCAATACATCTACAATACTGACCTACTACTTCCGACAGAGGGCGCCACCTGTCTTGTGACAACTTTCGGTTCCGGACACGTGACAGTAAACATGGAAAAACCCGGATGTAAAATGGGGACCCAGATGTAAAACAACAGTACCCGGATGGAAGACGGAGGAACGATGGGAAAACCCCACTGGGAAACCCGGATGTTGACAAGGTCCCGGATGTAAAATCCACTGCCCACGCATACACACACGCGCGCGCAATGCGGCTCAGTCGTACACCAGTACATCTCGGTCCTCGAATTGGGGGTAGTTGAACTGAGTGTGATAAAAATAGATCACCAGCTAGCGTGCTATAAAAGATCAGCGGCCTGGCCGTTTCATCAGACGCTCTATCAACCACCAAGATGTTCACTTGTACTACGTGCTCGAAATCATCCACTCGTCTGCACGACTTGCGCCGCCATGAGGCTACCAGGCACGACAGAACCGCCCAGTATCGTTGTACGATATGTACACTGTCGTTTCAGCGCCCAGATCATTTACAGCGCCATGAACGTTCAATTCATGTGCCACCCAAGCGCCCATGCGAAGAATGTGGTCGGCTTTTCAAACTGACCAGTCTGTTGCTGCGACACCAACGCACACGACACCCTGTTCCGCAGCCACGTTTGCAGGTAGAGGAGCCTGCAGGCACCAGTATCGAGACAGCGGGAACTCCCACCCATCACACGAGGACCGATGATGATGATGTCCCCCTAATTCAACAGTCAAATTCCGACGACAAGACCGTAGGGCAGATTTTGTACGACGTGGAGGGCAACGTACACTTCGCGAACGAACCCATAAATGTTCCTAGCGATCTGTTACACGAGGCCCATCCAGTGAGTGACATCTATCGGCGCCATTGGCCCATGATCCGGCACTGTTTCCACCGTCATCGCCTTATTCAAGATATCTACAATTTCCGACTGACCAACCTCGCCCGTCTACGCAGCTACGTGGAAGCCATCTTCAACGATCAAACTACGACCTTCAAGTTGAATCTGGCGTTTGGTTATGTGCTGCAACATAAGGAGACAGACAAAGTCCGATACTTTTACACGAGCAGTAACATCCGGATATTTGACCAACCGTTTACCATCACGGATAGAGCGTCGCTAGAGACGATGCTGCAGAAACTGGACACCATGGATCCCTTGGAATGGGCCCAACAACAACGCCCTAACACCCAATGGGTCGTAGAGAGGATGATCAATGTTACGTTTTTCTTTTCCCAAGCTGACCGTCCACCCCATCGGCCGAATGCTTTACCCATGCACTGATGAATACCATAACATGCCGTACATACTCGTTATGTCTACATGCTGATCGTTTGACGGCGTCAACTCCAGGTGGTGGTGGTGGTTTGAGGATAATAAAACGTGTATTACGCAATGTGCCTGTTGTTGTTGATGTCTCTTTGTTGTGTTTATATTGAATGGGTTTGAGCATATTGATGCGATGAGAGGAAGTTTTCGGAGAGAACGTAATTCGACATAGTGCACGGTTGGACTCAAACACAAACACACACACACGCGCACGGCTCAGACGTACACCGGTACATCTCGGTCCTCGACTTGGAGGTACTTGGACTGAGTGTACTAAAAATAGATCAGCAGCTAGCGTGCTATAAAAATGAAGCGGCCTGGCCGTTTCATCGGACACTCTGTCAGCCAACAAGATGTTCACTTGTACTACGTGCTCGAAATCATTCACTCGTCCGCACGACTTGCGCCGCCATGAGGCTACCAAGCACGACGGAACCGCCCGGTATAGCTGTACGAGGTGTGGGAAAATATTTAATCGCCTGGACAGTCTACGGTGTCACGAACGGACAGTGCATGGGGCACCCAAGCATCTATGCGAGGAATGTGGTCGGCTTTTCAAACTGATTGGTCAGTTGCTGCGACACCAACGCACACGGCACCCTGATCCGCAGCCACATTTGTAGGTAGAGGAGCCCGTAGGCACCAGTATCGATACGGCGGGAACTCCCACCCATCGCACGAGGGCCGATGATGATGTCGCCATAATTTAACAGTAAAATTCCGACGACAAGACCTTGGGCCAGATATTGTACGACGTGGAGAGCAAAGTACACTTCGCGGACACGAAACCATCCAGTGAGTGACATCTATCGGCGCCATTGGCCCATGATCCGGCACTGTTTCCACCGTCATCGCCCTATTCAAGATATCTACAATTTCCGACTGACCGAACTCGCCCGTCTACGCAACTACGTGGAAGCCATCTTCAACGATCAAACTACGGCCTTCAAGTTGAATCTGGCGTTTGGCTATGTGCTGCAGCATAAGGAGACAGACCAAGTCCGATACTTTTACCCGAGCAGTAACATCCGGGTATTTGACCAACCGTTTACCATAATTAACCGGGCGTCGCTAGAGACGATGCTGGAGAAACTGGACACCGTGGATCCCTTGGGATGGGCCCAGCAACAACGCCCTATCACCAAGTGGACAGTGGAGAGGGTCACCAATGTTGCGTTCTTCGTGGCAAAACTGATCAACCCCCTCGGATGAACGCGTCACCCGTGCACTGATGAATACCATAACATGCCGTACATACTCTATATGTCTACATGCTGATCGTTGACTTGAGCTCAGTAAACACTTGCACCTAATGTGGCTGTGCGTTAAATAATAAAACGTTGTGTTTGATATTTCAATTTGTTTTGCTGTGAACATACTAAACATGCCCAGGGCGGCTTCCCCAGCCTGGGTATGATGTAACATTGGTGATAATAAACTGTATGAACATTGCTGAACTTGTTGTTATTCACGACAACCGCTATCCGATTGTATAATCCAGAACATATATGGCACAATACAGGACAGATATGGTATAATACAACACAGATTTGGTATAATACAGAACAGATACTGTCTAATACAGCACAGATTTGGTATAATACAGAACATATATGGTATAATAGAGGACAAATATGGTACAATACAGGACAGATTTGGTATAATACAGATTGGTGATGGTACATGTACACGGACAGGCTACATGGACATGGACAAGAAACATGTACCTGCATAGAGTGCATGTACATGAAAAGAGAGAGAGAATTAAGGTTTAACGTCGCATTCCGCAATATTTCAGCTATATAGCCACATGGACAGAGTGTATGTACATGGACAGGAACAGAGTATGTATACATGGACATGAACAGAGTACATGTTTCTTGTTGATTGGATAAGAGCAGCCGAGAATACATCTAACGGGCAAGAACGAATATGACAGATGCAGCGCCAAATGGCGGCTTCTGATTGGACAAGAGCCAACTTGTATTGTAAACATACCCAACGCGGCTTCTCCATCGTGGGTATGATGTACGGGAGGGGATAATAAACTATATGAACACTTGTTGGTGTTGTTGTTGTTTTTGTTCTCTCTCCGGGCTATACATGGCCCTCTAGACCTGGTTGATAGGGGTTTCCCATATTTTAGGGGTAAGTCCGTGTTCCACTTTTTATATTTTCTTGGCAAATTCTCAATTTACATACACCCACTCCCCCACTCTACCTCTGTCGCCAGGCTCCGATAAGCCCCACTAGACGTGGCTGATAGGTGTTTTCCCCTATTGTAGGGGTAAAGTCCGTGTTCCGCTTTTTATATTTTCGGGGATAAATCTTCAATTTACATGCATTTACTCCCCCACCTTACCTCTCTCAGCAGGCCCCGATAAGCCAGGAACCGATATTCGCCCTTTGGGATAGGGTTGATAGGGGTTTTCCGCTATTGTAAGGGTATAGTCCGTGTTCCGCTTTTGATATTTTCGGGACAAATCCTAAATTTACATACACCCACTCCAGGCAGAACCCGATAAGCCCGGGGACCGATATTAGCCCTTTGGGATAGGGTTGATAGGGGTTTTCCTCCATTGTAGGGGTAAAGTCCGTGTTCCGCTTTTTATATTTTAGAGACAAGTCCTCATTTTGCATACACCCACCCATGACTTGCAAAATCCTTCCGTAGGGACCCGAATCCCCGACTCAAATGAATACAAGGAATACAATGAAAGGCATACAAGTCAGTACATGCATTCCTAATCACTTGACCGCCGCATGATGGGAAAACCCCAGATACAAGTCAGTACATGCATTCCATATATGGTCCTGGAGGAGCGCTTCACTTTGACACCTCACTCGACCCAATCGGTCCTTGCAGCGTATTTGAAGGCTGGGGACTACTTTCTGTCCGCGGAGGCAGACCGCGTCACCGCCAGAACACATCATTGCGGGGGAATACCTGCCCATGCACTTGACCATCATGTGACCTCCACATGAGACGGCGTCCTTTTTGAGACGGCGCACTCTTTTGCTGGTTTTTGCCGGTACTATAATGCACTCGACCTCGACGCCAGATTCTTACGCCAGGTCAATGGGGCTCTATCTGCGGGCTGTATGCTACTCTCGAACTCCTAGTTCAACCAACTGATCGTCACACTGCATTCGAAAACGAGCAGCCTAATAACTGGACTACGACGACGTCTGCCTCTATGCATTTTTTATTTGCTCACATAACGTTAATGGTAGAATACATGCGGAGCATTTGCACAACTTTTAGTATTAATGAAATACGACACCTGAAAGCAGAATGACGTTTCAACCGATTGTAACACTAAGCATTGTGATAATAAATACACACAAATTATTTTTGTTTGAGGTGTCATTCTTTATATATGAAGGGGAATCCCTCTAGAAAATATCTGTAGAAAATGCCAAAAGAGCACATCCGACCGTTTTCAAACTTGAATAAAACCAGCTTAGAGCAAATGACCATCAACATTTCGCATGATATGAAAATACATAGCAATCACATAGCAATCACTTTCGGTCGTTTCACTTCCAAATGAAAATCATGTTCATTACTGTCACAACCGAAGAAGTTATTCTCGGGTAACCATCACATATCCTTTATTTGCATAAGTTTTCCCCTACTCAAAATCTGGACACGGCTACTAGATTTCATTCCACGCTTCTATGGATTTGGACTGCCCTGTTCTATCCATGTTATTTAGTACACCATAAAATATTCTACCATTTGTTTTCTGCCTTACTAATATATTTTTCTCAATTCCTAAAACTAGTAAATGCATGCCAGTAGCTGGGGAACGTCTTGCCAATATATCCTTCCGAAGGTCAAAGTAAGTTTGTCTATCCACCATTGATTGTATCACACTATTTGGTTAAATAAAAAATATGCATGGTACACATATATCCATAATTATGGTACAAATATATCAATAATTGGACTATAACCGAACTTCCCTAATTTAACAAAACAGATTTTAGGCCCATTGGACTATGTGTTAATTCTTACTGTCGATGACCACTCCTCTATACCTTGGGTTTGACATAACGCCGTTGGTCAATCGACCCGCCTGAAGATTAGAATGGCTTATTGGGGAGAAGTAGTATAGAAAGGGTAAATCGACGCTCATTGACCTTTGACCTCGGGCCAAACCACTTTTAGTCGGAAGGGGTGCAAGTTTGGTCAAAGGTCAATGAGTGCACTTGAGATAGTGTCCCGTTAAATGGAGGCCCATTGACCTTTGACCTCAGAAATTTGCATATCACGTGACCCAGGTCAAAGATGTATTCCTCCGCGGTGATGCGGTCATGTCTGGCGGTGATGCGGTCGCGGAAGAAAGCTTCCGCGGAGAAAAAGTAGTCCCTAGACTTGAAATACGCTGCATTGTCCGATTGGGTCGAGTGAGGTATCAAAGTGAAGCATTCGTGAAGGGGCATCTGATGGGCTGGGTGTGACATTGAAATATCGGCATTCTGCGCATGCGCGGTGGCCAAAGGGTATGAAAATAGACGTTTTGGAGCTAGGGGAGCCACTAATGGTCCAATGGGGTCATATGAGGTATCAATGTGAAGCATTCGTGAAGGGGCATCTGACTGGTCTAGCGGCTCGGGCGTTGTCACCATTCTGCGCATGCGCAGACAGGGAATTGTGGGAAAAGAGTATGGAAATAGACGTTTTGGGATCTAGGGGAGCCCCTAATGGGCCGATGGAGTCGTATGGGGTATCCATGTGAAGCCTATGTGAGGGGGCACCCATGGGTGGGTGCATGTAAAATTTTTCCTGAAAAAAAACAAAAAACGGAACACGGACTTTATCGAACAACCCGGGAAAATGCCTATATGGGGTATGGGTGGTATATAGGTCGCCGGGCTTAACGGGGCTTGCCTATCAATAGAATTATCTCCCCCTAGTTCCAGGGTGGGTGTATGTAAAATTTTTCCTGAAAAAATACGGAACACGGACTTTATCCTAAATTACGGGAAAATGCCTATATAGGGTATGGGGGGTATAGCACCAGCCTGGGAAACCTACTTCTCGACATTTGCGGTATGGTTGTTTGGATTTGTTTTCTTAGTCTCGTCAAGACAAACATGATAGGAAGTATCCCGGCACGAAACGGTGAAATTTTTGAAAAAAGTCCAGGGAGACCCATATAGTCCCATACTAGGGGTTATGGGGGATGTTTGTCCCACTGGGAAACCTACTTCTATACCTTTGCGGTATGGTTGTTTGGATTTGTTTTCTTGGTCTCGTCAAGGCAAACATGATAGGAAGTGTCCCGGCACGAAACGGTGAAATTTTTGAAAAAAGTCACCGAGGTCTGTATATAGTCCCATACTAGGGGTTATGGGGGATGTTTGTCCCACTGGGAAACCTACTTCTATACCTTTGCGGTATGGTTGTTTGGATTTGTTTTCTTAGTCTCGTCATTTAGAACACGATAGGAAGTGTCCCGGCACGAAACGGTGAAATTTTTGAGAAAAGTCACCGAGACCCATATAGACCCATATAGTCCCATACTGGGGGTATAGGACCAATGTTTGTCCCACTGGGAAACCTACTTCTATACATTTGCGGTATGGTTGTTTGGATTTGTTTTCTTAGTCTCGTCAAGACAAACATGATAGGAAGTGTCCCGGCACGAAACGGTGAAATTTTTGGAAAAAGTTCGAGGTCTGTCTATAGCCCCATATAGACCCAAATAGACCCATATACTGGGATATAAGCCCAATGTATGTATACATCCATACGGGGTGCACATGTTGGAGTCTAGGTGAGTCCCTGATGGTCCAATGGTGTCGTATGAGGTCTTATTTTGAAGCTCTCATGCAGGAGCACTTGACTACACTAATGGTTCGTACGTTGTCAATACTCTGCGCATGCGCAGCCTGGCCGTAGTATAGAAAGCAGGCATTTTTGGGGGTATGTGTGGGTGTGTTTGGGGTAGAGATGGACCGCTATGGGTCCGAATGGGTCGTGGGAGGTATCCATGTGAAGTCTATGTAATGGAGCCTCTGATGGCGTGGATGTGGGGTTGACATAGGGTCATTCTGCGCATGCGCGGAAGACCAAGGGTATGGAAATAGACGTTTTTGTGGTCTAGGCGAGCCCCTCATGGGCCTATTGGGTCGAGTGAGGTATCCATGTGAATCCTAGGTGGGGGAGCATCCACCTGGACTAACATTCACGTGGTTCGGTGGGTCTGCGCAAGTGTGTGTGACGTCACTTCCGGTTTTTCAGAATGCTCAAACACTACCTCCAACTTTCCCGGCCCGGCCCGGCCCGGCTCGCCCCGGCGGGCCCCGGCCGTAGCGTGCGCGTTCTCCGGAAGTGCGCGGGTTGTCCGAAAATGGCGGATACGTTGACCGTAAAGACCCGAAGGTGAACGCCATTGTGGAAAATCCCCACAGACAGGTCAGTACATGCATTCCTATGATGTTCACGCATAATAAAAGGATTGATCTGTAATCTGTGTTGTTGTTGTTGCTCTCTTTTTTGGACTAATCCATCAGAATAGTATGTATCACGGACAACACCCGACGTCTAGGCGCGCATGTGTGACATGGTCTATAAAACACGTCCCGCTGGATCCCACGCCTTCATTTCTACGGTTGCAGAGCCATGACGGAGATCCAGCCCTATGCGACTAGCATTTTACAGCATGCCACCGTGGTGAATTCACTCACGGGTTACCGAGCAGTGGTCCGGTCCATGTTTGCAGATGGCGACGACAACGAGGGGTGACGCCAGATCCTGAACGAGTTCACAGAAGCGGTCCTCGACAGAGTGCACTCGATGGAGAGGTGTGCCATCACTCACCACTACTGGACTATGACAGCCATCCTTGATGCTCGGGCTATGGACCACGAGCGCTCACGCCGGAACCAGCGACGGCTGGTTGGCCTCACAATAGTCTGTGCCCTATTGACCCTGGCGCTGTGGTATTGACAGTGGGACCTGACTATAAATACGAGGGTCAGACAGAGTGTGTGTCATTCACCGATCGTCATTGGATCAAGCATGTCACCAGTCCTACGAGCCATCCTTCCCCTTACACCCCGGGTGGGGTTACACGTCTATGAAGATAAAGTCACCTTCGTGGAAGACCGTGGAGATGTTTGCTGGTCGCGCGCTGAGACCGTATCGAATACGGTTACGCTACACCGTGACGGCTGGACCAAATTTAAACGGGTGTTGAGCGGCGAGCTCGACGGACACCTCATCCACATAGACAATGCCATCTACGTATACCGTGGACCCTTCTTCCCACGCCTGGGCCGCTACCAAGACCCTACGCGAGGCTTCACCCTAGACCCCGATCTGTGGACAGCCTTCGAGAAAGTGGTGCCTATCGTGGACCAGCTGTTTACACCGGACGACCGGTCACCAGACGAGTTGGAGTGGGCTTGTGCCCTGAGAGAAGCGGCGGCAGAACCCAATGAACAAATGTCTAGCCATGAACCAGACGACGATGCCATTGATTACCCGGCTAGACTCAGTCAGCCCAGTGACATGACCACCCGATCCTTTGATCTCACGGGGTTCTCCCTATAAATACGAGAGACAGTCAAATCTGGTACCATTCACGTACTGACCATGGCGGAGGCAGTACGGGCGTATCTCAGCTTGACCCCCGAGGTTTTCCTGCACGTGTATGCGGATAAGGTCGATATCATGGAGGAGGTGGGAGACATCTGTGATGCGGACCCTACACAACCGTGCCCGGCCCACATTCGTCTGTCCCGAGAGGGCTGGACCAAATTCAAACGGGTGCTGTCTGGTGAACTGGACGGCGACCTCATCCACTTGTGTCACGATGTGTACATCCGACGCGGCCCTTTGTTTGCTCAATTGGCTCGGATAGATGGGGGTACAGTGCATTTTACCCTTCACCCTGATCTATGGTCTGCATTGGAAGATGCCGTGGTAGATGTGGATCAAGTGCTTTTCAAGCGGTCATCAGACGAGTTGGACTGGTCATTTACCATGGACACTGTGGAAGCCAACGAAGAAAATCAGAAAGAAACTCCGGCCCAAGATATACCCGTTATAAATAAACGATAGAGCCAGGGTCCATCATCATTTGTCACCATGAAGCGCTGGGAGAAGGTGTTGGATAACTTATACTACAGTCCCGACAGTCCGGCTGCGTATAGTGCATTGTCGGCTCTCTATCGAGCGGCCAAACCCCAGGGGATACAACGTGCCCAAGTCCGAGATTGGTTAAGAAAACAAGACACCTATACCTTACATCGATCTGTCCGTCGCCATTTTCTACGGAACCGGGTCATCGTGGGAGGAATAGATGCCCAGTGGCAAGCGGATTTGGTCGATATGAGCGCCTTTGCCAAACACAACGATGGGAATCGGTATATCTTGACGTGCCTCGATATCCTATCCAAGTATGCGTGGGTGGTACCCATCCGGACGAAAACGGGGGCAAATCTCATAGCGGCGTTCAAAGACATCTTCAAGACCGGGCGCAAACCTTTGTATTTGCAAACCGACGAAGGCACGGAATTCCTCAACAGACCGTTCCAACAGTTTCTGAAAGCCCAGAAGGTGTTTTTCTCCCATACGTACAACGAGACCAAGGCTTCCGTGGTGGAAAGGTTCAACAGGACATTCAAGGGCCGTATGTATAAATATTTCACCTATAAGAATACAAGACGGTACATTGATGTTCTCTCGAAACTTGTGAGTGGTTACAATCGAGCCTATCATCGGAGTATAGAGAGAGCCCCCATTACCGTGACCCAACGCAATGAAGCCCAAGTCCGGCGTGTCTTGTACCCCAGGCAATCGCAGCGAACGACGAAGGCGGTGTACAAGGTCGGGGACCCTGTACGGATCAGTAAAGTCAAGGGCAAGTTCGAGAAAAGTTACTTGCCCAACTGGAGCGATGAGCACTTCCTGATTAAACGGCGCCTACCCCGACAGCGGCGAGTCTATGAACTGGAAGATCTTCAAGGGGAACCGTTGCTAGGGACGTTTTACGAGACGGAATTACAGCCTGTCGTAAAAACACAGCAAGACTACTACACGGTGGAGCAGATTTTGAAAACGGAACGTCGACGTGGCAAACTGTTTCATTTCGTCAAATGGCAAGGCTGGTCCAGTTCCTTCAATTCCTGGGTCGCTGCCAACCAGATGAAACGACTATAAAGCCAGACACCACTACCGTCATCCTGCCACTACCGTCAACCAGCAGCTGCCTCTGAACACAGCGTCTCCCAAAAGGCGCAAAGCGCAAGTGGGCTTTGTGGTGATAGTGCTAACCCTGCTGAGTGTGTTGTACGGAGGTGTGTTTTACGACGTAGCCTATGTCAGCACGTTAGTTAACCAACTGAGAACACCAGCCACCAGTGAAACCGGTCTACAGATAGCACCAGTCAACCCCGTATCGAGCCCAGTCACCACCACACCCCGTGTACAAGCCACGTCGAGCTCCACACCAAACTCCACGCCTACACCAAGTACATCCACTACGTCTGAAAACCCACCGGATTTCATCCGTCACAGTGAACAGACAACGACGACCAACGTTGTACCCACCACCATCATCCCTCACAGTGAACAGACAACGACGACCGACGTTGTACCCACCACTCCAGTTCACTCGTACCAAATTTACAAGAGCGGGTTACCACGACAGCGGATACACCTCCAACCATGGACCCCCGTTGGCAGCATCCCTTCACTTGCGTCATCGCAGGACCGACGGGCTCCGGCAAAACGCACTTCGTCAGGAAGCTCCTTCAACACGCCGACAGCATGATCACCCCACCCATTGCCCGAGTCGTATGGTGTTACGGAGAATGGCAGGCAGCGTATGCAGCAATGCCCCACATCACGTTCGTGGAAGGCCTACCCAATCTGGCCGATTTGGAACCCGACACCTTGGTGGTTCTGGATGATCTCATGGCGGAGACGGATGCGCGGGTCACCCAACTCTTTACCAAAGGCAGCCACCATCGACGGCTCAGCATCATCTACATTGTGCAGAATCTGTTCAGTAAAAACAAAGAACATCGGAACATCAGCTTAAATGCCCACTACCTGGTGGTCTTCAAAAACCCGAGAGATACCACTCAACTGCTGCACCTGGCGAGACAGATGTATCCCGGCCGCACACCGTTTGCGTTGGAAGCCTTTAAAGATGCCACAACCCCTCAGCACGGGTATATGCTCTTCGACCTCAAGCAAGCCACCCCGAACATCTTCGACTACGGACCGGCATCTTTCCCGGAGAGGCCCACCACGTGTACATGCAAAAATAATGTAAACACACCCACAGTGGCTCCCCCAGCTGGGGTCTGTGTGTTTGATGATGGGGATAATGAAAAGAATGAATACCACAGCAGGGTTGACTTTGTCTCTGTTCTCTGAAGTAGATAAAAGAGCAGAGTTGTGGGTTCTAGCATTAGTTGTACATGATGTCTGCGCGAGTACGGAAGCACGCTCCCACGCTCCGTGTATTGAAGACGGCCCCACCCGAGTTGGTCCGAACCATTGTACGCGGTGCGGACCCTGACCTTGTACGCTGTCTGTGCGAGATCGGGTACAACCTGTTAAAAGGCAACGTACCACTGACTCCGGCTCAGAAGACCAAGTTGGCCAAGCATAAGACAGGTCTCCGAACCTTAGTCCAGAAGCGGGTCCCTCAAACACAAAAGAAAAAGGTGTTACAGAAAGGCGGCTTTCTCGGGGCCATCTTAGCACCGTTGGCCGCTTCTGTGTTGGGTGCAGTATTGGGTGGACTCTTCGGCCGACAATGAACCACACGAAAAAAATGGTGCTCGTCGAACCACGATTCCTTCAAAACCTCCAATCGTCCTACCCTGTCCCACCTACGGTGAAGACCATAAACACCCTCGATGGAGAGATGCAACAGATCTTACAGAGACCGGGGTTAAGCGACAGTGAGAAAGTACAACGGTACAATGAGACGCTTCAATGGTAGATGAATGGTTTTCGTTCAAGAAACAAGCTGGCCTGGTATTACAACGGATGAAACAGAATCCTAACATGACTTGGAATGATAAAGGCGAACTCCTGGTACAGAATCAGGTGATCCCCGGGACCCACATGACGGATTTAGTGAATGACCTGATGCGTCAACGCAGGTCGCACACGGATCTTCGAGGATGGGAGGCCTTCGCTCAAGGCTTGAAAGACATGCATGTACCACAGGAATTGGTGGGGAACCCCCACCGCTGGGCCTTTATGCAGCGAACCCAGCAATCGCCGAGTGGCCCACTACCTTCTTGGGAAGCCGAATGGGAACCGGAGTCACCCCCCAAAACCACCACCACAACGGGCACCTTCTTTTCAGACCTTTAAAAAACCACCCTCGATCAGGACACCCCACATCTCCAGAGCCGTGACACGTAGCAAGTCAACACGACGAACACGACGCCGGATACAACCGCCCAAGGCCTGGAATACCTATTAAAACCAACAGCAGCAGCAGGACAGCTCAGTCGCCATGTTTTACCTCACCCTACCCAGTAACAGTTCGCTGGATGTGTTTCCTGACAACACTGTGGCCAAGTACGTCACCCAGTTACCGCAACCGTTGCATTTACCTGGACGATGGGAATGTGGCCTCGTGGATATCCAATACCCTTACTCGTGGTACAACGTGCGAGCCAATGAAGTGTGGTACGACGTGACCTACGAAGGAAAAGACACCCGACTCACCCTCCCCGAAGGCCAATACGATACTCCCAAGGAGTTCATGGGTGGGCTGTCAAGACTGTTGCATTATAAGGCTCTACGGGAGGTCACGAATACTTCAAAACCCATCAAATCCTTTCCCTTCAAGAATCACGTGGACTTCGATTACAACGCACACAACGACAAGGCGCAGCTTATCGTCACCGCCAACGCGAGTGTCGTACTGAGTCCTATCCTACAGCAAATGCTGGGTTTCGATCTACAGACGTTCGCTGGTCCCACCGCCCACCATGGCGAGATCCCGATGGATATGAAGTCGGGTATGTACGGACTCTACGTCTACTCGGACGTAGTCGACAACCACATCGTGGGCGATATCAACACACCTCTGTTACGGGTGGTCCCCATTAAAAAGACGTATGGAGATCAAGTGACCCACAGTTTCACCCACATGCTCTACCTGCCCGTACGACAAGCCGACATCAACACGATCACGGTGGATATAAGAGATGACACGGGACGACCGGTGGCATTCGAACGAGGAAAAGTGGTGCTGACACTTCATTTTCGACAAGCACGTGCTCCCCACTTTGCATAATGAAAGTACCTTACGAGTGCGATGCACGCAGCTATATGGACTATTATGCTCAACAGGCCGGGGGTGGCTTTCTGGTCTTTAGCGGTGCACGCATGCAACGAGGACATGGACTGGGGAACATACTCGGCAGCATCGTCAAAACGTTCCTGCCCTTGGTGACGCGTGGGGTGAAAGCAATCGGCAAACAAGCGGTACGCAGTGGACTGCAAGTGGCCGGTGATGTCTTGGGGGTACGGCACCCAAAGAAGCCTTGAAACGGCGGGCTAAAGAAGCAGGAGGCGTCTTGGTGGCCAAAGCACAACGCACCGTAGGGAATAAAAGAGCTGCCCCACCGAGACCACGCACCAGTCGACGAACGACCCAGCGACGACGCACATCGAAGACCCAGGATATCTTTTCTTAAAACATTACAAGCGTCTAGTCCGTCATTCATAATCCAGCCGTCGTCCATTAGAGAATATCCGCGTCCATAATCCAAAGACCTATTCCATTTCCATATAACAGTATTAGCACCAAATTCAAAATGACAAAAGTATACATAAACATTGGCTTGTTTCCTGCAAGAGAGAAGCGGTCAACAATTTTCAATGATGCCGGCAAGACATCATGATGTTCCAAAATATCAAATCCGTATCGCTGATCAGTATTCTTAACCATAATATTCGTTATAGAGTCGTCATCTAAAAATGATGT
>JAVTVY010010386.1:0-46106 GCA_036873755.1 Hanleya hanleyi | reverse complement strand
TCCACGAGGGCGCGAGGGAACAATGTAATTGTTGTGGTCAACTCTTCAAACGACGCAGTCAGTTGCTGCGACACCAACGGTTGATTCATGCCCCGGTACCATGGCATGTGCGACAACTTCCTACTGAAGAGGAGCCGCGGAAGGTCAGACCTAGTGAAGATGAGCCCGGGGAGACCAATGCCACTGGTGATGCGATGAAGGAGAGCCCGTCAATACCCACAGTTCAGAAGAGCCTGGATATCCAGCCGGACCCCAGCATTACTGCACCCAGTCATTCGCCCGACAACATCGAACATTTTATGGTCGAGCCCATAAATGTTCCCAGCGATCTCTTACAGGACAACCATCCAGTGAGTGACGACGATCAGGGCCATTGGTCCATGACACGGTACTGTTTCCACAAACATCGCCCTATTGAAGATATCTACAATTTCCCACTGACCCAACTCACCCGTTTACGCAGCTGCGTGGAAGCCATCTTCAATGACCAAGCAACGGCCTTCAAATTGAATGTCGCTTTCGGGTACATCTTACGTCACAAAAAGACGGACCAGTTACGGTATTGTTACCCCAGTGCCAACAACCTTGTGTTTGACCTGCCGTTTACCATCATTCACCGAGCGTCGCTAGAGATGATGCTGGCCCAAGTGGAACAATTGGATGCCTTGAGATGGGCCCAACAACAACGCCCCAACACACAATGCGTGGTAAAGAGGGTAACCAATGTTACGTTCTTCGTGACCAAGACGACCAATCAACCCATCGGATGAAAGTATTCACCCATGCACTGAGAGATTCTCAGAATGCGCAAACAACTATCTGAGGATATGTTGCCTCAACGTTATCCTGGCCTGACCGACGGTGATTAGAATAAACGGTTCAGAGCGAACATGGCCGAAGATGGAACTTTCCGAAATGGAGACTTCTAATTGGACAGGAATACATCTAACGGACAGGAACGAATATAAAACATGCAAATGGTGGCCTCTGATCGGACAAGAATCTTTTTGAATTGTAAATATACCCAACGCGGCTCCCCCAGCGTGGGTATGATGTAACATTGGGGAGAATAAACTATATGTAAAAAAACTTCTTGTTGTTGTTGTTGTTCTCTCATGTGTCATCCTTGTTGTTGTTGCTGTTGTTGTTGTTCTCTCTCCGGTCTATATCATAGTGTTATGTTAGAGTGTTAACGCGTAACGACGGACGTCGAGGGCGTCACTGCATTTCGAAGAATTAGTGACAATTCCATAGAATATCAGAGCTTCTGCGCTATTTCACCAGGGCGTTGAAGCATTAAGAATGGCGTTGGTGGGCGTTGCTACAAGATGACACCTCACACGACGCATTCGCACCACGGATGGTCCATCTCTACACCAAATAACATCCTTAACTGCTAAAAAATGCCCACTTTCGCTACTACTCGTACTGATGACGTCACCCATGACGTCACAGATGCTGTGGATATCCCTGAACTCGGAATGTACACCCCGAGAGCTACAACATGGCACCTCTCAGGACGCATTCGGACCAAGGATGGTTCATCTCTACTCCGAAAACCTTTCTTCACTGCCCCAAAATGTCCACTTTCGCTACTACTCCTACTGATGACGTCAACAATGACGTCACAGCTGCTTCGGACATGCCTCAACTCGGAATGTACACCTCGAGAGCTACAAAATGACACCTCACACGACGCATTCGGACTAAGGATAGTCCCTCTCTACACCAAACTCACCCCCACGCACCTACAAAATGTCCCATTTCGCTACTACTGGTACCGATGACGTCATCAATGACGTCACAGATGACGCGGACATCCCTCAAATCGGAATGTACACCCCGAGAACTACAAGATGACACCTTCCTGGACGCATTCGAACCGTGAATAGCCCATCTCGACCCCAAATACCTTCATGTACTGCCCGAAAATGTCCACTTTCGCTACTACTTGTACCAATGACGTCACCGATGACGTCACAGATGACGCGGACATCCCTCAAATCGGAATGTACACCCCGAGAACTACAAGATGACACCTTCCATGACGCAATCGAACCGTGAATAACCCATCTCGACCCCAAAAACCTTCCTTCACTGCCCCAAAATGGCCACTTTACTTACTACAACCAACTGCGCATGGGCAGATTGACGTGAATTGCATTCAAAAACACGCCATTCTGACTCTACCCGACACAAGCTTCACTTTGACACCTTCCACGACCCATTCGAACCCATGGCGGTCCATCTCTAACCCAAACACACCCCTACATAGCACCCAAAATGTCTGTTTTCTATACTACGGGCCAGGCTGCGCATGCGCAGACTATTGAACACGGACGGACCATTAGTGTAGTCAAGTGCTCCTCCACGAGAGCTTCAAAATAAGACCTCATACGACATCATCGGATCATTAGGGACTCACCTAGACTCCAACATGTCCACCCCGTATGGCCCTATACACCCATAACCATGCAGTATAGGCCTATGGGCCTACCCAGGCCTTGGTGAATTTATTCGCTCCGCGACCCTTGCTATGATGTTCTAAATGTTGAGACGTGAAAAACGAGACCCCACAACCCTACCGCAAATGTATAGAAGTCAGTTTCCCAGGGGGACAAACATCGGTCCTATACCCCAGTATGGGAATATATATTTATATATATATGTCTATATGGGGCGATATCGTACTTTTTCAAAAATTTCACCGATTCGCACGGGGACACTTCCTATCATGTTCTACATGACGAGACGAGTAAAACGAGACCCCACAACCCTACCGCAAATGTATAGAAGTACGTTTCCCAGGGGGACAAACATTGATCCTATACCCCAGTATGGGCCTATATGTGGCTATATCGTACTTTTTCAAAAATTTCAACGATTCACTTCGCGACACTTCCTATCATGTTCTACATGACGAGACTAAGAAAACGAGACCTCACAACCTATACCGCAAATGTCGAGAAGTAGGTTTCCCAGGATGGTCCTATACTCCCCATACCCCATATAGGCATTTTCGCGTAATTTAAGATAAAGTCCGTGTTCCGTAATTTTTCAGGAAAAATTTTACGTGCACCCACCCATGCTTGAAATATACTTCACTTTGATACCTCATACAACTCCATCGACCCATTAGGGCTCCCCTAGCTCCAAAACGTCTAGCAGGACCCATACAAGGTCCAGTTTTCGACACTAGGTGACCACATCCCGACGAAATGGCCAGTTTTCGACACCGGATGTGCCGCCATCTTGAACATACGTGCCGCCATCTTGGATATGGCCCATAATGCACCGGGTCAAAATACTCGCTTCTGATTGGCTGAGAGCTCTGTGACGAATTTGAAATACTCGCTTCTGATTGGACGAGAGCTCCGCATTGCGTCTGCGCATGCGCAGAATGATATTCCTACCGCACACCCAACCCATCAGATGCCCCTTCACGAATGCTTCACTTTAATACCTCACTCGATCCCATTGGACCATCAGGGGCTCCCCTAACTCTCAAAACGTCTATTTTCATACCCTTGGGCCAGCGCGCATGCGCAGTATGCCGATATTTCAATCCCAAACCCAGCCCATTAGATGCCCCTTCACCTAAGCTTCACTTTGATACCTCACTCGACCCCATTGATCCATTAGTGGCTCCCCTAGCTCCAACACGGCTATTTCCATACCCTTGGGCCACCGCGCATGCGCAGAATGACGCTATTTCAAATCCGCTAGTCCAGTCAGATGCCCCTTGACCTAAGCTTCACTTTGATACCTCACTCGATCCCATTGGACCATTATTGGCTTCGCTAGCTCCAACACGGCTATTTCCATACCCTTGGGCCACCGCGCATGCGCAGAATGGTGACAACGCCCAAGCCGCTAGTCCAGTCAGATGCCCCTTCACATAAGCTTCACTTTGATACCTCACTCGATCCCATTGGACCATTATTGGCTTCGCTAGCTCCCAACACGGCTATTTCCATACCCTTGGGCCACCGCGCATGCGCAGAATGGTGACAACGCCTAAGCCGCTAGTCCAGTCAGATGCCCCTTCACATAAGCTTCACTTTGATACCTCACTCGACCCCATTGGACCATTATTGGCTTCGCTAGCTCCAAAACGGCTATTTCCATACCCTTGGGCCACCGCGCATGCGCAGAATTGTGACAACGCCCAAGCCGCTAGTCCAGTCAGATGCCCCTTCACATAAGTTTCACTTTGATACCTCACTCGACCCCATCGGACCATTATTGGCTTCACTAGCTCCAAAACGGCTATTTTCATACCCTCGGGCCACCGCGCATGCGCAGAATGGCGATAGTTCAACCCCACACCCAGCCCATTAGATGCCCCTTCACGAATGCTTTACTTTGATACCTCACTCGACCCCATTGGACCAGTAGTCACTCCCCTAGCTCCAACACGGCTATTTCCATATCCTTGGACCACACGAGTTGTCTCCCTTGCGTCAATGTGTGCAGATGGCGCTACGGTCGACGCCGTGATATGGCAAGGGCATCCCCACACCATCCTGGAGCTGCCATTTTGTTTGTTTACGTTTTGCGGAGATACACGGGACAATAAACACTCGACCCTAGGGTGGTACAGATGCTAGACTGATCCTATTAACATGGTACAACACCTATAGATTATGTTTATTACTATTATATGGCTTAGAGGGTTTTTTGAGGGTAATGTGAGGGTTTTTTCTCCCCGTGACGTCCCCACCGCCTCGTTTGCTCCCTTGCGCCGTCTAAAAACACCAGCATTTTACAAGTAATTAATTAAAATTCATTAATTAATTTATTTATTTATTTGAAATACTAGTACCCATCCTCCGTATGGCAGAACTGTACAACCCAGAACAAGTCTAGACATGCCTTGATCACGTGATCGTCATTGGGAAACCCCCACTGGGGAATCCCCCGAAAAGTTCCTCCTCAATCCTCCCCCGGAGGGAACAAAAAAGTAGGTCAATGGGCTCTGTAATCACCTTTATATACTACTACCCCTAACGCACATAATCCCTCATTTTAGTATAACTCGTGAATATAATTGCACACAAACAACTCCACACACACAGTCAGGCCACTGAGTGTTTTAATATTCTGACGATCCAGCAGAGCAAAAAATTAATTGTTAAACATATATAATTTCGACATGAGGGTATTTCGTCTTAGGGCAGCGGAAAGTTGTACCTATGAATTGAAAAGTAATAAGGTTAAACTTGTCTTATATCAAGGTCTTTATTAAGAAAATGACCCTCAACAAGTGGTGACGTTTGCTTTCTCAAGTGATTATGCATGTGCCAATATGTTATTTTTTTGTTTTTTTTTGCAGTTTGTTCACTGAACTTTTGGCAGTGATTTTTCAGTTTTCGAGTAGATTTATGTATTAATATAACTGATTATTGTTCGTAAATATCTGGGTCGCTCATGAAAAAGCTAATGGCAACTCTATGAGAATATGAACCAAAATTTCCCATTAGACTGGCTTCGCCTGTCTGACAAAGCGTTGAGGAATACCTGTGCATTACGTCACAATTTACCGGCCAACTCAGAGCGAGACAAAGAGCAGCAGAGAGCGACTCTGAAGGGAAAAATATCCATCTAAAGCGAAGACCTCCTTTGCCTATCAAGAATATGTATGGTGCATCACTGGTGCACGACTGGCGCGCCACAACGGTACTTGGTTCTGGACGGTACTATACGTCTTACAATTGATAAATGTACGTTGAAGTTCTCGATTACAAGATAATACCGAGATTGTGGTAAAATCATATGGATGTCATAGGATAGCCATGACTGTCAGAAGTAACTCCGTCGCTCCCGTTTTGTTGTCTGTAGTCACCCTATGGGACTGGCCTGGGGGAGAAGCATTGTCACGCTTAATATACATGTACATTCAGGGATGAGAGCACTTAGTGATATCCAGTTTACGCAAATCTTGTTCACTAAGCACTGTTCATATACAGTTTAAATCTCATAATTTCATACCCTTTACCTGGAAAATTGTATGCATTCATCCATAGTACCCATCTATAAACACACCTAGGTATGAGGATAGTGATTGACTTGTTATTTCACCGACAGTTCCATTTTCCGTTAAGCAGTGCCCTATTTAGTGGATTAGAGTGAATGTCCTACTTCATTTCACACATTGGTACTATACTTTTCAGAGTTTCCTTTTGTTGGGAATAGCAGACGGACCGATAACCCGCAAGAGTCGGTCGGCATCTCGAAACTTTGTAACGCCATACAGTGTGGATCAGGACATTCTTAACCAAAACACAAACGATTGGGACGCCGTCACTCTTGAGAAATATACCCAGAGAACTGAAACTCTTAACAACGTCGCTCTGGATATTGGTTACTCTACACGAAACGATGAGATTCCGAACACTAACAGTTCAACCATTGACGTTCTGAGTAAGATTGAACTTCGACAACTTTGTGCCAACTGGATCGTGCCTAAGACAACGGGAATTGTATGTTACTTTTTGTTCCACTCTATATATGCTACTCAGAACACATCTCATTTAAAAATAATAATAAGCTTTACATTGTATGATTTTTCACAGGAAACGATGAACTTGAACAATGATTTACATTGACAAATAATGATAAGACGCATGCTTACATAAATAATCTGACATATAACATCGACATATAAGCGAGATTAAACATCGACATATAAGAGATATTAAACAGAGTTGAACGGTGAACAGGTCGGCTTGGTATTATGGTCGTTTATTTCAGGGTTTCAAAGCTTCTTCTAAAAGTTTATTAATATTGAAAATCTGTATGACAAATCTGCCACTCTAGAGAAACCTTTAATGTGATTTTCGTGTCCATACCTGTTTTAGGTTGCGCATGTGTTCCGGATGAAACCAAATTAGGGGTCCCACGAGTGAGCGACATTGGTATAATGTCCGTTTTGCGAAATTGATTCTCTGGAAATCTTAATTAACTGTTCCCTCATACAAATGTACCATACTTTACCTAGTAAAAATACCATGGTAAATGCATTTTGGGACTTTGCACCATGGTACCTGAATCATTTATGTTTGAGGACATCGTTATCGAAATATGCCCAGAGGAATGTGTATTAAAGGGGGGTGAAAGAAAGGGAGAAACTCACAGGGTGTCGACAATATAACATTTGTCCGGCCGATATGACCAGACTTCATGGAAAGGTCCTGAAACTTAATCAGAATATCTGTGGGGTCACTGGGCTGACCTAACTGAAACAGACTGGAAAGGCATAAATGCCCGTTTGGGACCGTGAACATTTTCTGGTCAGAAGGTGAAAAGCTTTGTCAGAATAGCGACTTGAAACCATTTTTCTCTCTAAATTGAAAATGTTCCCTCACTGTTCCCATAAACACGAACAGTACATTTACGTTGTGCAATATGTAACAGTTTATCTGTCCTGATTGAAAGATGTGCAGGATGGCATATGTGTGGGTGCGGGTGAATAACGGGTGTTACGCTGTTTTCAATAACTTAAGGTAACAGCCCTCTTGTTACGAGGTTAGGGTACGTTGAAGCCCTTACAAAACTAATAATATGATGTGGAAAACGTAATAATGCACATTTAATTACTTAAATTAATTACTTATCAACACCGGCATAACATTAATTATTGTATGTATGCATACGGATCGAAAGTACAATTTAGGCACCCACACAAAAAGAAAGAAAAGCAGAGTGCGGTGATAGGGGCAAGAGAGAGAGAGAGAAGTTGCAACCAATTGCTATAAGTATATGATGAGACGATGCGAAAATTCAAATATACCATTATTATAATACGTGAATTCAAACAACGTTTTCTGGATCAATATATGATTACGGTCTAATTCCCAGCTTTCAAATTGCCACTCAAATGATTAAACACATTAATTAGTGTATGTATGCAGACGGATCGAAAGTACAATTTAAGCACGCACACAAAAAGGAAGAAAAGCAGAGTGCGGTGATAGGGGTAAGAGAGGGAGAGAGATAGAAAAGTTGCAACCAATTGCTATAAGTATATGATGAGACGATGCGATATAAATTCAAATATACCATTATTATAATACGTCAATTCAAATAACGTTTTCTGGATCAATATATGATTACGGTCTAATTCCTCGCTTTCAAATTGCCATTGAAATGATTAAACACAGAAAGTATATTTATGTTATATTTTCCTGCAGCAGAAATGTGTACGCTTTCATATATTTATAAATTAGTTTACTATTGTACACTGTAGATGTTCTAAACGATCATCATTGGAATCGGGCATTGAATTGTGAAATTTATAAAGAGCCCAGCTCTGTGTTGAGCAGAATGAAACCAGTGTAAAACGTTCCAACAATTCCCTGGTACCAGTATTCACGAATTTACCATGCTGTAGGTATGTCATAGTGCTAATGGCATGGCCATAGTAAAATCTACACTTTTCCGCATGGAACTGCCACATTTAATACGTCGGTGTCTTAGTGATATGGTACATACCTCAATATATCACAGCATTAGCAATTATACAATGATATTCGTGGCATTACCATGGTACCTTTAACAGTGTACCTCGTTACAACCAGATTCATCCTGGTGTTACTGTGTATCATGATTTATCATGGCGCCGTACCTGTGATATTCCACGTGCACTTCACATTATTCCATGATACATGCCCCACGGCACCATGGAGCACCATACATTTAACATGGTCTACCATATACCACACTTTACCATGGATTCACATGGTAAAGTGTGGTGCATTTTTATACGAGTAGTTATAATATTTAGACGGTACTTGTTCCCTTGACCAACATGTCTTTTTATATAGTTTTGAGAAGTTTTTTGTGTGTCGAAAAGTCACCTACTTTGGCCACCTCAACAGTGTCAACAGTGAATAAAGACAGGCATTTGTATTGGAGTGGTAGAGATTGACGTATTTTATTGAATTCTAGAATCACCCGACATAATTTGAAACGTCAAAGTAAGATTTCCTTTGAATTCCGTTTTATTTGGCAAAAATAATACTACAAATATGAATATAAATATCTCCAGTGAAATTGTAGAGGAAAATCTGTGACTGCTGTGCGTTCGGGTGAACAAAAACGTCCATAATGGAAAGCCACCATAATACCAAGCCCTCCCATAAGTACTATCTATATATCATTTGCTAATGGAATGACACTCATTTTTCCCTGAAAGGATGAACATGTGACCTCCTTCCGTCTTCTGAATGTGTCTATGACAGTGAAGAGGGTGAGTTTTAATTTTATACAGTTGCCTTTGTGATATACAAAAATGCATAAAATACTTCATTTGTTGTATTCCCCCCTCTCATTGGAGCTCCCTCTGAACACAGAGACTGCATGAATGAATATCATTCTCGTACTTATATTCAACTTTCCACCTAACACAAAGACATGATTTGTGTAAGAATCACTGTTCAATCTCGCTATATTGCGTCCTTTTTCACTATTTCAAAGGACATATAATTTTCATCAATTTGGCGATTATCGTTTTATTAGTTCTAACTACGCTTAACCCGGGGTTAGGAATTGTATGAACCCATGTGCTTAAAGATCCTCCTGATGTTCATATGAACAAAGGCAATTGAAGACTGAAATACATCCTATTTTAGATGACGGCTTTAACCGTATGGAATAAGAATACTGATCAGCGATACGGATTGGATAATTTTGCAACATCTTGATGGAGTTTTTTGTGCCGGCATCATTATAAACTGCTGACCGCTTCTGTCTTGCAGGAAACCAGCCTATTCTTATGTATACTATGATTTATTTTGATGTTAATGCTGTTATATGAATTAGGATTTTGGATTATGGATCCGGAATTTCTTTATTGGACGACGGTTAAATAATGAATGACGGACTAGACGGTTGTATTATGTACTATGAAGCTGAAGCTTTATTCAGCATCCATATACTCCATTTGTTGGGCAAGTTGATCTCCAGCTGGCGAAGCCCTTTGCATTATTGTTCCTTAACAATTCAATGACCGAAGGGTAGACCGATGATGTAAATAATAGCATTTAAAAATGAAGCTTTCTAAATAAAGCGCTTTTATATGCATAATTCATATTGCGTAAAATGAGGAAAACAAAGAAAATTTCTTGTGCATAGTTTTTAGCTCTAGAAAATGTAAACTGGACTGACCCATGCCCCATTTGATAACCCATGAAACATGGGGAATAGCCATGATACTGAAGCACATTCATGAACAAAATCAGATAAGCAATAATTGCGTTATATCCTAACTAACTGATGCTAATCACTATATATAAAATTTATCAAATTGTTGCTGAACAAAATACTCGTCTAGAGAAAAATGCCCCAATCAAGATGGCGGCCACGTGGGTACCAGAAGTGATGTTTTTGTCATATTTCTTCAAAATTTATGCTTTACCGCGAAGGAAAGTGGGAAAAACTGTTTTATTTGACATTACATTAATATTTTCTAGTTTATCATGCAGATTTGGCGAAGAAATTGCAGAAATAAGAAAATCGGAAAATCTGACCGAAAAATGTTTTTGAAAATGACTTCATTTAGACGTCATCACAGCGGCCATCTTGGATTCTTTTTACATTTTCTAGTAAAGCTTGATCCAAGGTATAGTGTGGTAAGTTTCAGCCTCCTAACTCAAGAGGTAAGAAAATAATTGGGGAGGGGGGGGCGGCCAAGACAGGCCCCCAAAAGCCCAGGCAAGATAGGGTTAAAGTGATCGTAAACCCTCAAGTAAAGTTCCCCTCAAATGAAAGACCATTACAAACTTTGTGTGAAAATATATGTATTGTATTTTTTACGATTTTATTACACAGAGTAAACTGCAAATAAAACATGGTATTCTATAGTGGTCTGTTGCAATCATATTTAGATCCAGTGACGTCACACTGCCTTCATACATATATTTCAAACTTTGTATGCACTTTCCAATGCTTGATTCAAGCTTAAGGTGTGTATACTTTGAGTTTCAACACAGAATACTGTTCCAATGTGAATGTTTCACCAAAATATTGGAGATGGTAATTCATAAGAGTCAAGTCAATTTGAATCTTGCATTTAATTCCCAGATTTTGGTGAAACATGTACATTGGAACAGTGAGTCTGTGTTGAAGCTCAAAGTATACACACCTTAAGCTTGAATCAAGCATTGGCAAGTGCATACAAAGTTTGAAATATATGTATGAAGGCAGTGTGACGTCACTGGACCTAAATATGATTGCAACAGACCACCATAAAATATCACGCTTTATTTGCAATTTACTCTGTGTAATAAAATCGTAAAAAAATACAATAAATATTTTCCCACACTGTTTGCAATGGTCTTTCATTTGATGGAAACTTTACCTGAGGGTTTCCGACCAATTTAACCTAGGAAATGGAGATAAACTATTAGGACAAGAGCCTAATTAGCATATGCAGCACTTCACTAAAATAATTTAGATAATGTTATTTACGTAGGAGAGAGAGAGAGAGAATTAAGGTTTAACGTCGTGTTCAGCTACACAGCGACGATCAAACAAATTCTAAGTATTCAAGTTAATAACTTAGTAATCCAACACATTAAAACATACACACATTACAACTTATGCAACAAACCGACTTCTCCCAAATAACCTAAGACTTCTTTCACCCGACCAAAAAGATCTTCTAAAGTTACTGCTCAATGAAAAGAATTTCTTAAAAGAATTTAAATCTATACAGTCGATAAGAATATATTTCACTGTGAGATCTTCGTGGCATGGAATACACTTTGGCACTGGCTCTGTTTTAGTAAATGTTCGTGAGTTAATTGTGTATGGCCGATTCTACATCGCCTGATCGTGGCTTGACCGAAATGTTTCTGGCTGTTCAGATGAGTATAGGCTACAGTTGTTTTGAACTTGTAATGCTAACTACTTAGCTAACTTCATGTGGATAATTTTATCAATTTTGTTCATTGGATTAATTCAGTTAAATTACGTTAGGTTCTGGCAAGACCGAGTAAGATCTCATAAATATCTTCCGCCCATACCAATCGATATTATGACCCTAGAAGCATGTTTTTCTCTCGAACAGTTCGAATAAGGGCATTCAACATTATGCAATCCTGGGGGGCATTATAGCCTCCCTACCAAACTTTCTGCGCTATATTCGGAACGACACAAAACGGAGAGCTGAAACTCTGTGACTTTATAGGTTATCATATTGGGGTCATTTTGAGCCTATTTGTATAACCCCCGAGCAGAGGATCATGGGTAAATCAAAGATGGCGGCCACATGGGGTAGCAGAAAAGTGATGTTTTGGACATATTTCTTCAAAATTTCTGCTTTTCTGAGATCAAAAGTGGGCAAAAACTATTTTATTTCACATCACATTAATATTTACTAATTTATCATGCAGTTTTTGAGGAGAAATTGCAGAAATAAAAAATTCGGAAAATCTGACCGAAAAATCGACCAAAAATGCCGGTTTTGAAAATGACGTCACTGTGACGTCATCGACGCGGCCATGTTGGATTTTTTCACATTTTCTGGTAGAGCTTGACCCAAAGGTATAGTGTGATAAGTTTCAGCCCCGTAGCTCAAGGGTTAGTTAATTAGAGGGGGCATTTCGGCCCCCTGGCCCGGGATTATAGGTCCCAAAAAGCCCAGGCCAGATAGGGTTAAGGAATTTAGTCTTTGTTTCTTGGTAAATTAGGCTTCCATTTTCTTCGTTGGCTCATGGCTCGTGAAACTTTATCAAGGGTCTCGAAGGGGCACATTGTATATATATATATATATATGTTTTCAAAACGGATATTCAACAATCATATTACCATCTGAGGAAATCCCATTTTCCTTCCGTTATTCAGACTGAAGGGGCGTTATCTAGATCGTGTTGGTCGAGAATGGGTCTTTTTGGTACCATACTCTGTCATCTTGGGCGAAATATTAGGGTTTAAGGAGAGTTCATGCCTTTCCCCTAGGCCTATGCTATATTAAACCAATTGTGCTGGGATTCACTGATTAACTTGGCATAAGACAGGATAAAGGTGACTGCGAAAATATTAGCGAAAAGCATTTACTGATCAACAGTTCGAAATATATTTATTAATGTCATCGTCAAAAATGGTTCTTTGCAACAGGTTCCATGTGTATATATAAGGTTTACAGGAACAATTCAAAGACGTGTGTGTGTGTTGAAATATTGATCTACAAAATACTTTTCGCTAATATATTATTACAGATACATATTCCATAATATCTGCTTGGCGAAATTTGTTGAAAAAGAAAGAGAACGAGGAGAAGAAGATTGTTTATTCCATAGGTATTCTCGCTATGTCGCGGAAATTATTAATGGACGACGGCTGAATATTAAATGACGCGGAAATTATTTAATGGACGACGGCTGAATATTGAATAAATTTTGTTTTCGCCAGCTTGAAAGGTATGATCTCGTGGGTTACATTTTGGGTCGGATTGTGTTACTTCGAACAGTTACTACGGTCAGCGAAAGTAACCCTATATGGAAAAAGTTAAAAAAGGTACCTAACGTTCTTCAGAGATCGGCACAATTTAAAGCATGAGTAAGATACAATACTCATCAATGTATTTGTAAATGACCTTGCCCACAGGAAAAGGCCTGCCATGGTGATGGAAAAAATGCCGGAGTAAGTCGATCCATACGAATATCGAAAGAACTATATCATTAGTATTCGAAAAACAAAACAAATCAGCCTTTCTAGTAATTCCGAATGAATGAGAACATTTTGAACATCATAGTTATTGCCCAGAACAAGAATCCGTGTAGGTCGCCATTTTAACAATCCTGAGAGCCGTTAGCCAATTAAAATCCTTTAAATATCACCTGACATTATTTCTCTGACGTAGTTGGACCCCAGGCAGAGTAGCTAATAACATGGAGACTAATTGTAAACTATTGTGTCGATGGCTTTTGACAGATCGGTGGACGTTTTTTCAGGCTCCGAGACGATTATGAGGATCGTGATATATGAATGTCGAATAGATATACAGGTTGACATGTGGCATTTCGCATATGATTTCACAAGCTCTCTTTCTGAGGCAAGAATATCAGGCCACATCACCCGATAGCAGTAGAAGAAACGCTGCTAATGTTGCCGTTGTTTAATGCTTTACCTTATGGGATAGAGCCCGGATGACAACGTGATATTTATCGCAGCGCCATCTACATAAAAACAGTATGGCCCATCAAACGTCACAGTCATTCCAACATGTCGCAGATCATAAAGTGTTGAAGTGTGAACGATAAATCGGTGTTTACTCAGATGTAGAATTTTGTTAATTTTTTCTACGGGTGTTTTTGGAATCTGATGGCATCATTTTGTCATGTCGAGCACGAGTTTACGCAGAGTTTACTATTCCTTTAACCACAGAGTCCGATATTTTCCTGCCTTTCCCCCAAATTAATCTGAAGGATTTAATATGGACAACCTTACTGGAATGACCACACGGCCCCTAGCATCCGCTTAAGTGGAATTAAACACACACATTTTATAACAAACGATTTTACATATCTCTGCCAACGCATGAGAATTGATGAGTAGTGCCAGCGTGAGATGCGAGAAACGACTCCTAATATTTTGTGAAAATATTGATAGAGTGCAAATTCTCATTCAGTGCACCAGTCTGTAAGGCCCGACGCCCACCAAGCGCTTATCCTCAACATGTTAATAGTTCCGATAAAACTGTTTTTCATTGCAGGGTGAACTCCTAGCCATAGTTGGTCCTGTTGGGTGCGGAAAGGTATGCTATAATTCGTGTAGATTCGAATAACATTCGCTAAGCATTTTTTTTTGCTCCAGAAAACAATGCAATATGCAACATGACTTTAGATGGTGAGATGTGGAACGTAGATATGGTCAGTACTGGTAGATTCTACAAGCTTACAAAATACCAATGCGTTCTGTACAATAAATTTTTGAATCATGTTGTTTCCTGATCTATAATGATACACAAATTATTTTATATAGTCGTCACTTCTAATGGCAATCCTTGGAGAACTGCCGTATAACAGAGGGTCTCTTCAAATTACTGGCACTATGTCCTACATGAGTCAACAACCGTGGGTCTTTTCTGGAACTCTCCGACAAAACATTCTCTTCGGCCAACAGTACAAACCGGAACTCTACGACCGGATTCTTCACGCATGCGCACTTGTTGAGGTAATTATGCATTTCACCCAGGACGGATCTGGAGGTCAAAATCTGAATAGTAGTTGGTTTTTGTTATTTATAATGTTCCTTGTTCCTCACCTAGGCTTCAGGCCTAATTAAACTACTCCTGACAAACAGTCAAACGAACAACGTGGTGGAAATCTCAGACTGATTTATTTGGCCACATTCAAGGCGCCCATAACTTCCTGATCACGAGGAGCCGTGTAATACGTCATCACAAACTGTGCATGCACTTGCATTAAAATATATGGATATTCATCAGTGCCGCCGGGCATGTACTTATGATTTATCCAAATTACAGTCCATCAACATCTCTCTTTCTTTGATGAAATAAAAGTTCAATATTGTCATTGTCGTATCGGCTTCTTTGTAATCTTCGAATTACATGTTTCACTTGGATCTAATAAAACAAAAAGTGAAACAGTTCAATGAGTTCACTTTCTTACACACACGTTTTTTTGCGTTAAGGATAATCGTTCAGTGCATAGTAACTTCAACTGTGTAACTAACTTTAACTGTTTAACGAATGAACACAGAACTGTCAACGATAAAAGAAATTACGGGTATCTGTTCTGGGATATACTGCTCGAACAGTCAAGGCACTGCACATTTAATTTCTCACAAAGTCCTTCAGCCACTTTGGTTCCTGTCGCTCTCTCTGAGGTCTGGTTGGCTCCACTGGTGGAGATACTAAGGAGCTATTGTTCATTCCATCTCGATTCACATTGGCTGATTGTGCGCACATAGGCGTTGGGTTCTGTCCCAGTTGTATCGGTGGAAGGTCTGGTTCGACATTCGGTACATACGCGTTTACCCTTGGACGGATGTGCACACGGTTACGTTTGTACAGAGTTCCTTCTTGGCTCCAAACAATACATGTCCGATCTGAGCGTCCCAGCCAGATTTTTCGGGGTGCTGGAAATAAACAGACTGGTCTTGATGTAATTTATGCATGTCACGAGCACGCTTGTCATAGCAGCGTTTTACTGTACGTCGACGTGCTTGTCGCCGTTGTGCACACTCAGCTCTCCGCTGCACATAATTTGACTCCCATTTCTCCCTTTTCACTGTGGGGAGAGTAGATCTCGTAGCTCGTCCGAACATAATTTCAGCAGGGCTCATGTCAGTGTTCTGCCGCGGCGTGTTACGTACCTCCAACAGGGCCAAGTACTGGTCGCTATTATCACGCAGTGCCTTCTTCAAGAGGGTTTTGGTGACTTTCACGGCAGCTTCCGCTTTACCATTTGCTTGCTGGTCACGTGCTGTACTCCCCAGAGTTCCATGAAACTGTGAAATTCGCTAGCAGTGAATTGACTACCACAGTCAGATAAAACACACTTTGGAATCCCATATCGTGCGAACTGTTTCTTTAGGCACTTGATTACCTGCGCACCAGTTATGGTTGTCAATAGGTCCACTTCGATGAACGTGGAGAAGTAATCGACCATCACTAGGTATGTTTTACCTTGTAGCTCCCAAATGTCAGTACCGATCTTCTTTGGCCTTCAGGTGACTGTTTTAGCGCCTCCTTCTGATTTCTTGGTTTCAGTTCCTGGCATGTTTCACAAGCTTCTGCTAGTTGTTTTATTTCTGGGCCCATGCCTGGCCAGAAAATGGTCGCCTTTGCTCGGCGCATCATACTGTCGAAGCCAAGATTGGCACTATGTAGACGTGCCTTCATATCATCTCGGAGATCTTTCGGTATCAGAATTCGTTCACCTTTCAATGATACCGTTCTGCTGGCTTAAAGTGTCCCTAAAGTCGAAATATGGTTTCACGGATTCAGGCACTTCACTTTTGGTGGCTGGCCAACCACCTTGAATCGTTTTCAGTAATTGCTGCATGTCACCATCCCTTTCTGTTGCTTCTTTGACCTCCTGACATCTGCTCTCAGGCATCTGCTCTCAGGGATCTCGTCGAGTGCGTTAATGTTCATGATTCTGGTAGAGTTCTCAGCATTGTCGAGAAATGCACGACTCAAAGTATCTGCGATGAAAAGTCGTTTGCCTTCGGTGTATTTGAAGGTGATGTCATATCTGTATAATCTCATCATAAGGGCCTGCAGACGTTTTGGTGCCTGACTCCGTGGTTTCCTCAAGATAGCTTCAATTGGTTTGTGGTCATTTTCCACCACAACTGATCGACCGAATGTGTATTGATCAAAACGTTCCAGTCTGAAGAGAACACTAGCGCCTCTTTCTCGATCTGTGCCCAATTCCGTTCAGCGGAAGTAAGAGCTCGCGATGCGTATTCAATCGGCCTCCCGTCCTGTAAAAATGCTGCTCCTAGACCATCTTTGCTACTGTCAACTTGCAGGACGAGTTCCTTATCTGGATTGAAATATGCCAAAAGAGGTGCCTCTGTCAGCTTTCGTTTAACTTTCTGGAAAGCACGTTCGCACTCAGTAGACCAGTTCCATGCGACCTCTTTGTGAGTCAGCATGCGCATGAGCTCCAGGTCGCTCGTGAGATTGGGCATAAATTTAGTCATGTACTGCACCATTCCACACAGTCGTTTGACTCCGGAAACATCCGTCGGTGCTGGCATATTTCTGATGGCCGCGAGTTTTGTTTCGTCCACACCGATACCCTCGTCTGCGATCATTTGTCCCATGAACGGAATCTCTGTTCGCTTCACTGCGGCCTTATCGTTGTTTAGCTTGATGTTTCTCTCCTGGCATCGTTTCTGTAAATTCACTAATTTTGATTCATGATCACGCTCGGCCTCTTCCTTGGTTTCACCACATCCCACCACAGCCAGATCATCAGCTACACAGAGAACGCCATCCAGGTCACAGAGAGCATCACACAGTCGCTTCTGGAATATCTCGCTGCTTACTTTCAGTCCGAAAGGTAGTCTAGACCAAAGATATCTGGTCCAAGGAGTAATCATTGTCGTCAGCTTACCGGATGCGTCGTCCAGTTTAACATGCCAGAAGGCCTCTTTCACATCAAGTTTGCGGACTATTTTGGCATTGTGTAGGCTTAGGAGGACATCATCCAGGGTAGGTAATTTGTAGTGTTCACGTCTCAATGCAAGGTTTAATGACTGGGGATCAATACAAACGCGTAATTTACCGTTCGGCTTTTGAACGACAGCTATCTGGCTCACCCACTCTGTGGGTTCTTCTACGGGGATCAGTATTCCACGTTTCTCCAATGCGTCTATTTCTGCCTTAACCTTGTCTCGGAGGGCTAATGGGATTCTACGACACGGCAATGTTCTAGGCTGGACATCGGGGTCCACGTGCAGTCGCGTTACACCAAGATCACCCAGGTCAGATTCTGTGTTTACGTTCGCAATGAACTGTTCATCATTGATGGTGATTAGACCCATTGTTTGAACGGTTTTCAGACCGAGAAGACAATTTAGCTCATTTTCGACAACAGTGAATGTCACATCTGAAATTTGTTGGTTTTGTGGATTAGTCAACTGCAGGGTGGTCTCTCCCAATGGTGTGAACTTTGTCTTGCTCCACATAATCAGCTTCTGCATAGTTGGCCTAACTTGTTCCTTTTTGACATACTTTTGACAAATCGTGTTGACATCCGCAGCAGTGTCCAGCTGGAATTTAACGTTACAACCATTCACTTCCATCATCGCAGTGATATGGCTTTCGCCTCTGGATTCAACAACCTGCAACCAATGCGTGTCTTCGTTACTATCATCTTCGGAGAAATCATTCGCGCTTAAACCGGATCCCTGTATTGGATGAATTTTCTGTTTACACTTGGCATTGAAGTGATTTCTGCCACCACATTGATCGCATGTTCGACCCCATGCCGGACAGTTGTTCCTCCCCCATTTGTGTAATCTGCCACAGAAATCGCACGGTTTGGAATTTGTGACCTGGCTTGTCGAGACGGTTGGTTTGGTGTTTGAATTTCCCCTCCAAGGGTTTTGCGTATTTTGTGTATTACGCGAACTGTTTGCCGGATTGTTGGTTTGGACCTTGTTCACTTTCTGGTCTGATGCACTACTATGGCTCATCCTGTGCCTGCTTGGCCGAAAGTTCATATGCACGGCACAGTTTGACAGTTTTGTTCAGGTCTAAATCTGATTCCCGGAGCAAAAGTTCCTGCAACTTTCCCGTGACTGTGAATACGATTTTGTCCCTAATCATCCTTTCCTTTTCGCCAAAATGACAGGAATCTGCCCTAGTTTTAAGGTCTGTGAGGAATGAATCGAATGGTTCTTGGTAGGGGGCATTCCAAAATCTGAAACTCTGAACTACAATGTTCTGCCGGGGAGTACAATAGTCCTCAATTTTCTGCAAACAATGTCTGGGTCCTGTTTGTCCTGAAGCCTCGCAAATTCAAAGTGTTCAAAAACTTCAAGCATCTGAGGTCCCGCACAATGAAGAATAATGGCAGTCTGCACAGGCTTGTCTTTTGACGAAGCCCCACTAGCAAGCCTGTACACATCCACCTGTCGTTTCCATTTTATGAAAGTCTCTGATACATTGCTATCGTACAAATCAAGGGCGGGGGCCAAACGAAAATTTGCTTCAGCCATGGTTGATTATTGAAGTTTATCACTGGTGGTAATTGTAATGTTAAACGTATGCTTCAGGCCGCTCAATGCTCAAGTTCATGTAAAGTTTATGCAGAGCCCAGTTTTCAACAGCTGTACTCACCACCGAAACAGTTCTGTTTTCAGCGTAAAAAAATCCCACACCGCTGCCACCATGTTATTTATAATGTTCCTTGGTCCTCACCTAGGCTTCAGGCCTAATTAAACTACTCCTGACAAACAGCCAAACGAACAACGTGATGGAAATCTCAGACTGATTTATTTGGCCACATTCAAGGCGCCCATAACTTCGTGACCATGAGGAGCCGTGTAATACGTCATCACAAACTGTGCATGCACTTGCATTAACATATATGAATATTCATCTGTGCCGCCGGGCATTGACTTATCCAAATTACAGTCCACCAACAGTTTTGAACCGTTAGTCCTTGGAATTGAGGGACTTCTACCTTGGTCTGCCATAAATGATCCTGTTCAGGCATCAGACACTCTCTTGGTCTTGTTCAGTTCGCACTGATTTTGACCTATTTTCGAGAATGACACTATTATTATATCACCTATAAGCACAGTATTTGCATAAAATATCACGTACACTTTTGAGCTCTCAAACAAAGGTACGTCCTATCGACCTTCATAAAGACACATTGTCCCTAAGATTCATGGTTGTTTAACCATGTGAATTTTTATGCAGGGTATCTTTCCCATTAATATTATCTGGTTGTTGTTGGGAGATTGTGCCATGTATATCTGTCAGACAAATATCAGTGTATGAATGTGCTCGGCCAAGTGGAAGACTAAAAGCCTGTTGCTAAACTGGTTACCGAGTGTAAAAACATTTCTTTATTAAGATTCCAAGTCGATATGACTGGAACTCTGTTATAATTGTATTGTATTATTAGTTTCAGCCTGATGTTCAAAGTTCCATTGTGTATATTCTAACTATGCAATTTAGAGTATGGAAAAGGCTTAATATAATTATAGGTTACCAAACCGTCTCTGTTTGTTGTCCATCAGAATTGTCACGAAAATTAAACGAGACAGCCTGGCCCATAGTAACGGAATTCTAAAAGAATAAAAATCCAAAAAGTACGTCTACGCTCAAAGGCCGGTCGGGAATTCTTGAAGCCGTTAAATTTCGTCTGGATAGGTATAGGGTGAGGCAAAATGACTCAAACGAAAAAAGAAGAAAAGACATTCAACACCCCAACGCAATTTCATACGTTGTTTCAGAACGATCCTTAACAAATACAATTTTATGTCAAATGTTCTTGTCGTAAATGAGCCATCATTTTCACGCTCAATAAAGGGACATAATTTGAGGCCATCGAAATGTTACTCACTGACCGCTGCCGGTCCGAAATCGAACACACTCTTCACATTTTGAGTTTGCCAAAGTGGCATAACTGAGACCATTGAAACGTTAATCACTGACCCTGGTCGATCTATAGTCGAACCCAGCCATCAATTCGCATGTGTCTGTTTGAAAGACTGGCAAACCCAACAGGATGGTACCATATATATGTCAGCAATTATAAAGTCGGAAGTCTTACTATGAAATCCATTTCGTATGGGGCCATATTCCTACGCAACTGTGGGGTGCACCATTGAAGCTTGGGAGAATTTTCTAAATTCCTTTTTCCGTATTCACGTTAAACTACGAGTGTTACAGAATATAGCCATGTACAACACCTGATGGATATCCGCACTATTGTGAGACTTCCGGGCAATTAATTTTCCCCTAATATTATAACTCCAGAATAATCCATGTGCTCTCTAGAATCAATACGTAGCCAGCCGTACAAGGACCACGATCGGTTTTCAGCTTCTAAATATTGCGCGATAAACAGAAAACAAAAAAAGAGCTTATAATCGCAGACAAATTGAAGGTAATTTTGCATTCTGCTATCCTCGGTGAACTTGTTAAATGTATCAAAAATAACTGTCAGAACTCATATAATGCAGTGGTTTCGTATTGAAGTAAGTATTTCTGACAAGTTTATTTCGCGGTTGTAAGACCTAATTGCGTCAGTCACACAAGTTATATGTCATTACAGGAGGAGATAATTTTTGTATAGATATATATATGAAGTATGTAATACCACTACAAATACCACTACTAATATACCATTTAGTATACCATGTATAAGACAGAAAACATGTCATATACTGTGGATTCTTTCAATCAAGCATTTGGAAACTAAGACCAAATTTAGTGCGTTAGATGAAATAATCCGGCGAAGATGAGCAAATTGGCATTATGATATATTTTATCACCGCGATGGAGCTGTATGCACTCTAGACTAATAACCAGTTCAGCCATAAATAAACCATGGCGTCCACTCTTCGGTCACCTATAATCAAATAATTCGTAACGTAAACCTTTTGTATCCAGATATCATCTCATATAGCTTGTACCATTATTCCAAGTTAAATGCCATTTATGCAGTACGAAATGAAACCCTTGCAATGTCGGCACCTCTTCCCACATATGCGTTGTAATTTTTACCTATGGCGAGATTCTGCTGGTTGACGTTTCGTCCCCGAGCCCCGCCCACTGTACAGACCTTTTGATCTTTGATATATGTTGGCATTGTGGGACGTTGGTGCTGGGTCGACATCGGGACTTTCAGACTAGCCCTTGCCGTCATTTTCATCTGACGACGATACAGCTCACCAACTCCCAATATATGAGTTGTCAGAGCATTTCCATCTTAGCTCTCTAGATATGTATCTAATACCGCTCATGCAGGTGCCAGGGGCCGTGTGGTCATGTCATCCAAGTTGCCACATGAACAGGTACAATAATAGCGTACCTGAGATACAACACATATCACGGATCTTTAGATTATTGGTATGTGCTTTAGAACAGGCTAACCAGAAGACTATGCTGTGAAGACATGTGGCTCTGTCAGTATGTTGGCACCTCTTTCCACTTCCCATATATGCGTTGTAATTTTTACCTGTATATGGCGAGATTCTGCTGGTGGACGTTTCTTCCCCGAGGCCCTCCCGCTGTACAGACCTTTTGGTCTTTGATACATATTGGCATTGTGGGAAGTTTGAGGCTGGGTCGACATCGGGCCTTACAGACTCTCTTTTGTGCTAAATGCCGTCATTTTCATCTGACGACGATACAGCTCACCAATCCCCAGTGTACGAGTTGTCACAGCGACACAGCTCACCAACTCCCAATATATGAGTTGTCAGAGCATTTCCATCATAGCTCTCTAGATATGTATCTAATACCGCTTGTGCCGGTGCTAGGGGCCGTGTGGTCATGTCATCCAAGTTGCCACATGAACAGGTACAATAAAAGCGTACCTGAGATACAACACCTATCACGAATCGTTAGATTCTTGGTATGTGCTTTAGAATAGGTTAACCAGAAGACTATACTGCGAAGTCATGTGGCTCTGTCAGTATGTCGGCACATATTCCTACTTCCCTTATATGCGTTGTAATTTTAAATTTGTTTCAGTTTATCTGGAAAATCATTAAAGACGAAAAATGGTCATATTCTCAAATTTTCCAGATACATATGTAAACTTTTTCAAAGGAACACACTAAGCGGACAATGTGAATTTTGTTCAACTTCTTTTGCTGTAAATGAGCCTTATTTTTCGCGTTCAAACATAACTGAGACCATTGGAACATTATTCACCGACCCCGGTCGGTCTGTAGGCCATATTTTGGTGTTAATTGGTGAGTGCTTATACTGTCTCACCACCAATTATTGGTCATGTTGGGGACATACGATGTAGGTCTAAATTCAACACCATATATTGATGTTGAGGTCAACACCACATTTGGTGTTGATCAACACCATCTTAACTAGCTGTATGAGCGTCACAATGTATCTGCGAATTCGCTTGTTGTCATTGACACACTTTCTTCTCATCAGGACGCCAATCTGTTGCCTCACAAAGACGAGAGTTTGGTGGGAGAACGAGGAATCATGCTAAGTGGAGGACAGAAATCACGTGTCTGCCTCGCCAGGTGAGATTATGAGGCCGACTTAGCTGATACGGTGAAAGCGAATATACCATCTCCCAGGAAACGTGTTCGTTGGGTTACGTCTACGAGCATACAATATGGCACGCTTGACCAGTGTTCTTTTCTATTATTTTAGTGTCCCATATTCGGTCAACCGTCGCCTTTAAATTCCAGAGTTTCACTCCCGCACTGCATTATTACATCATTTGACCTTTGGGACTAAGCGTCAATTCTCGCGATGATAGATGTCCGTGATTTGAATTTAATGACTTTTGAATATTATATGTGTTTTCCAAGTACAAATGTAGTTGATTTGTCTGGTTTCAGAGCGATATATCGGGATGCCTCTATCTTTATTCTTGACGATCCTTTGAGTGCTGTGGACACAGAAGTGGGCCGGCATATTTTCAACGAGTAAGTGAAGAGGTCTGTCGGCGATGGGTTTCACAAAGATAATAGAAACGGATATAACATTATCTTGGGATATATTTCTTAAATTTAAGCCACCGTCCATCATATCAGCCAGTGTTGAGAAAGCATCGTTTGACGAACGTATGCCTGGCATTATCAGGAATTTGCTCTATGCATGTCATGTCATTTTGATTCGAAAAGTAGTGAAATAAGTGGAGCCTTCCGAAGATTTGCAAAACCCCGAATGCGAAAACTGACTCCTATATGAAGGCGATTTTCCAGTTACAAAAGAACATATACTCTTTACTGGAGCAAACGAAAAGACTTGGCTAGAATTCCCAATGATCGGTAATTATACCTTCTTGAGCTTACAATGAATCTATGTATGAAGAATGAAGTTATACTATAATAATATCTTTATTTACTTAGAGTTGTTCGATCAATTACAAAAAATATTATTCCCCGAAGCCCCCACCAGCAGTCACACTTTAATACACGAGACGTAGACCATATAGTAGACCATATATTCAAGCCTTCAATAAAACATACATTCACAAATAAAATTGCGTACGAATAATACATATAAAACATCGTCAATCTTTTGACACAATATGGCCAATCATTAGGCGAAACACAGTTCCTCAGATAACGTGATTTAAACTGATTTGATTTAATGACGGAGAAATCTTGATTTGGTGTAGAAGAATGTTCCATAGCGCAATCCCATGGAACATGAAGCTACTTTTGTAACAGTGTGTGTGCGTTTTAGGAACATGAATGTTGTGTTTGGCCAAGCGAGTTGAAATACTGTGGATGTTTTACTGTCAATAAAAAGTTGTTATTAGTACCGGTTCACCAGACAGAGTGTACACTCTATCAAAGAAAGGCATTCATTGCAATTTGAAAAATAATGTACCACTTTCTATTTATTTTAAGTTTCTCCTCCAAAATAAGGCGGGCTGTCATCGTATGAGAGACAAATTATCTCTTGAACGGGTTCTGTACTGCTTTATTATTTCAGATGTATTTGTGGATTCCTGAAAGGGAAAACCCGAATATTGGTTACTCACCAGCTACAGTATCTGAAGTCGGCTGACAGAATTGTCCTGATGAAAGAAGTAATAACTCGTTATTCCAGTTGTATTTAAATTTTCCTGATATTACCTATTTAGCGCATATCGAAATAAATTAACAAACAATATTCTGTCAGGTTTGAGTTGGTTCGATGAATACATAGTTCTGGGTTCCATGCATGGGAGATCGAATCCACTCTTAGAATGATTCGAAGAAATTAAGACTGCTCAACCCTCATCATATTGTATCTTCTATTTTATCACATGGGAAATTGTGTATCCATTCTACATGGCAGGTGATCAATTATCCCGAAATCTGACATCGCTTATGTAAAACCACATTACTATATTTGTAACGGCATATATAATATAGAGGTATATAACCGGACACATCGCATCAAGGCTGGGAACACACAACCAAGTTTTTCTTGACAAGTGAAAATTTATAGAAGACTCATGTGGCCATTTGTTTTATTTTGCTCCGGTACGGCCATCGTGTGTAATATAGGCTTGATAAAAGCTAATGACCACAACAATGTTCCAAACATTCGATCTCACTTGTCAAGGAAATCTTGGCCTAAAGTTGAGATTCCAGGAATCCAGCGCTGTTGTTTTAAATTAATGTCGCGTTACAAGTATAATGTGGCCGGGCTACTAAATTGAGTTTTCTCCTCACTTGTCATTCAGTTGTCATGGATGTGCATTGCACCATGGGATAAACGTTGGGGTAATATGTCATCAGGTTCAGGCCTATTGGTAGTTGGTTGACAAAAAAGTTTTTGTGGAAAGTTCAGCTTACTTTACAATTCTGCAATATGTCTTTGTTGGGCTAGCGTTAAGAAGGATGATCTCGCGATTATTTCCCTTTTGAAATGGGGCGAGCATTCGGTCAGATTCAAACAGAACGTGGAGTGTGCGGCCACGTCGTAAAGATCGACTTTCTCTAATGAGGGACGGGAAAAGAGGAGTGACCATGTGAAACGGAGCATGCGCAGTGGGGATGTTGGATATAATTAGCGCTCAATCGTCTGATATGGGCTGCGCTAAAATATTTTTGAATTCCATTTGCACTCTATTTTTTAGTACATTTAATGTGCAAACAAAACAGATATTTCACTTTTCATCCATTGCAGACTGAACCTAGAGCACCAACCTCCAAACAGGGTTATCTCCCCTTCTGTCGGTCGATCGACCCTGCTGTTAGTCAATTATACAGGGCGAAAAAACGCTCTGGCATTCTCCACACATTCGGTCTTCACCAAGCCATGAAGCAATTGACGGAGATTAAAAGTGCGAGATTATAAGAACTGCTCTGTATATCAAAAACTTGAATTAACCATTATCAATCAACTGCAGCGCATTTGGGAGATTCGGCAGACAAAAGGAAACAAACAATCGGTGACTATCGGTAATTAAATATCTTTTCATCTCTTCACAGCGACAACAACAACAACACCACATCAAAGCTAACGGTCGTGTGTTTGAAAACAAATAAGCAATGTTCGTTTTTTGGAATCAATTAATTCCCGTCCAACATTCATATATGCAAAATTGAATATCTCAGTATTTAATATGCTGATAAGGACTGTTTGGCTGGCAAGATCCAAGTAGTGTGAAATGATGTTTTGGTACAGGGCTATATGCAAACTGAATGACAGCAGGGTCGATCGATTGGCAGAGGGGGAGATAACTCTGTTTGGAGGCTGATAGAGTATGGTACCCATTGTTCAGGAACAATCCCCCTGTTGTTCTTTCAAGAACGTGCCAATACGGGCCGTAGATGCCCCATGTCTGTTTGTATTAACTATGTGATTACTAAAGAGAATGCATGTACATGTAAATATTCACCCTAAATATTTTACTTTCGAGGGTAAAAACTAAACTAAAAATTTTAATGCGATCCATGCACGAGGAATCATCGACAAACTGTACTTATCTCTTCATTTCATGTAATGGACAATCAAATGGTCGGCGGGCGAGCTGCATATCGGTGAAGGATAATTCTGCCTGTTACAGGCGGTACCGTTTTCTTGTATGTAGGCCATTAAACTGCCATTATTTTCTTGCACAGGGTAGCATTACAGACATTGGTACTTTTGACGAGCTTCTCCATAAAGGCGTTGATTTTGCCCAATATATCGGCGAGAGAGAGAATGTGTGGAATAAAGACAATGAAGCCAAGAAAATAGCAATCCAGGTGGGTACAAGTATGGCAAAATTCACCGAAAACGAGTTATCTTTCCCGTCAAAGTCCGTCTCAACAGATATCAGAAAAATTATACTATGAGTCCTTATCTAAGGAAACACGCAAATCTGTATTCAGTTATCCAGTTTATGTTACCGTTAAATATAGCCAATATCATTCCATCAAAGACATTATTAGCAAGACGTACATTCTACGATGATTGCTAATCGGTTATATTTCACTAGAGCTCATCGTCCGCGTTTAGAGTATATTTTATATAAAGTTACATTACCGAAGGCTATGCTGCGTAACTTTATTTACGTCTGTGCTAAACTGATGGGGTTAGAAACACTACTTATAAAAGTGTCGTCCACAAGATTCGAATACATACTGACGGTGAACCTGAAACTCAGTTTCTTCACTAATATTTTTACATTTCTACTATTCAGCTTGTCATTAGAATAATGGCTTGCCGCTATTACAAATTCAATTTCAAGCGTCTAGTCCGTCATTCATATTTCAGCCGTCGTCCATTAGAGAATTTTCGCGTCCATAATCCAACGACCTATTCCATATTCCATATAACAGTATCAGCACCAAATTCAAAAAGACACTCATAGTATACATAAACATAGGCTTGTTTCCGGCAAGAGAGAAGCGGTCAACAATAAGGCCGGCAAGACATCATAATGTTCCAAAAATATCAAATCCGTATCGCTGATCAGTATTCTTAATCCATAATATTCGTTATAAATTCGTCATCTAAAGAATGATGTATCTCAGTCACGCTTCGATTGTGTCTGTTCATATGAGTACCTTGATGTGGTGAGGGATAAGGATCTGAAATTACTCCTGATGAAGGGACCTAAATATAGAGAGCCAAGAAGAATAAATCTGAAGGCCGACCAGAAGATAGTCCTGTCTGCATTGGAACAGTACGTTATTGATTGATCTAAGCGAGAAAAAGTTGAACCTACAGTACTCGCTGATTGGCTGGACCTCACCAAGAGCAAGGTCGTTGAAACAATCCGCCATATTGACAGAAGCACTCTTCCCCAAGCAAAACAAGTTCTGAGAAACCTCAATTCGCAAGAAGTTCTAGCAAATCTCCAGACTAAATTCGTCATAGTCCCAGCAGACAAAGCTCCGAATAATATAATATTCATATGTAAATATTACTATTACCAGGTGCTGGTTAAAGAATTGAGTGCAGACATATCTTCATCAAATACGTCTACTTACCCCCAAACTGCATTTACTCTGGAAGATTTGTTTAACAATCACAAAAAGTTTCTCAGGGAAAGAGGTATTCGTCTTCCAACCAATCATAACGACATACCAAAAATATACTGGACTCCCAAAATGCATAAATCACCATACAAAGCTAGATTCATAGCTGGTTCTAGAAGCTGCACCACCAAGCTTCCTTCAACCCTATTGACGAGGGCCCTTCAAGAGGTAAAGCATTTTGGGAAAGGTATTGCGCCACTATTTCTATGAACTCTGGCGTTGAATGTATGTGGATATTGAAAAACTCAAAATGTCTTACGGATGAGCTTGATGCTAAAGGTCACATACCGTACAGACATGTATCCACATGGGATTTCTCGACTCTCTATAATACAATCCCTCATCAGGACCTTATTGACCGTCTAAGTTCATTAATAGTATCTGTGTTCAAGAAAACTGATCGTAGATATATTAATGTCGGAAGCCATAAAGCATTCTTTAGCTCGACTACATACAAGAGATATCATTCATGGTATGTTTCTTTGTTTATAGAGTTGCTTGAATTTCTGATTAAAAATATCTATGTGAAATTTGGCAACACAATATATCGGCAGGATATAGGTATTCCAATGGGTACTAATTGTGCACCCCTGTTGACCGACCTGTATCTGTTCTCTTATGAATATGACTATATGCAGGCGCTTTCAAAAACCGATCCATTCAAAGCCCGTTCCTTCTCATTCACCAAACGCTATATAGACGATCTTCTCGCTGTGGATAATCGCTATATAAATGACGCAGTGAAGGATATATACCCACCTTCACTGGATTTGAAGGAAACTACAGATAGCCCTACAGGCACATCTTATTTAGATCTCTATCTCTATAAAAATGAAGCGGGCATTCTCTCGTCGACTTTATGACAAAAGAGATGATTACAATTTCGACATCGTAAACTATCCCTTTCTGGATAGTAATATTCCAGTGGGACCTGCATATGGCGTATACATATCTCGCTTAGTAGCATTTGCTAGATCCTGTGTTAAATGTGATGATTTTAATCAACGTCACAAAACATTGTTGCAGAAACTTATAAAACAGGGCTATTCCATCAAGCGCCTCCACTCAAAGTTTCTCAAATTTGGCGATACATATCGCATGCTGATAGCAAAATACGAACGTAGCGTGCAAGATCTATGGCGCTACGTTTCGTAACTTGTGTCTAATTCCGCTTAACTCGGGGCTAGGGGCCGTATGAACCCATGTACTTCAAGATCCTCATGGTACTCATATGAACAGTCACAATCAAAGCGTGACTAAGATACATCTTTTTTTTAGATGACGACTCTATAACGAATATTACGGATTAAGAATACTGATCAGCGATACGGATTTGATATTTTTGGAACATCATGATGTCTTGCCGGCATCATTGAAAACTGTTGACCGCTTCTCTCTTGCAGGAAACAAGCCTATGTTTATGTATACTATGATTGTCTTTTTGAATTTGGTGCTAATACTGTTATATGGAAAATGGAATAGGTCTTTGGATTATGGACGCGGATATTCTCTAATGGACGACGGCTGGATTATGAATGACGGACTAGACGCTTGTAATCTTGAAGTACATGGGTTCATACGGCCCCTAGCCCCGGGTTAAGCGGAATTAGACACAACTTACGAAACGTTGCGCCCTAGATCTTCCACGCTACGTTCGTATTTTGCTATCAGCATGCGATATGTATCGCCAAATTTGAGAAACTTTGAATGGAGGCGCTTGGTGGAATAGCCCTGTTTTCTGCAACAGTGTTTTGTGACGTTGATTAAAATCGTCACATTCAACAGAGGATCTAGCAAATGCTACTAAGCGAGATATGTATACGCCATATGCAGGTCCCACTGGAATAATACTCTCCAAAAAGGGATAGTTTAGGATGTCGAAATTATAATCATCTCTTTTGTCATAAAGTCGACGAGAGAAAATGCCCGCTTCATTTTCATAGAGATAGAGATCTAAATATGATGTGCCTGTAGGGTTATCTGTAGTTTCCTTCAAATCCAGTTAAGGTGGATATATATCCTTCACTGCTTCATTTATATAGCGATTATCCACAGCGAGAAAATCGTCTATATAGCGTTTGGTGAATGAGAAGGAACGGGCTTTGAATGGATCGGTTTTCGAAAGCGCCTGCATAAGTCATATTCATACGAGAGAGAGAGAGAGAGAGAATTAAGGCTTAACGTCGCATTCAGCAATATTTCAGCTGCAGTCTATGAGAATATGTTTCACCGTGAGATCTTCATGGCAAGGTATACACCTTGGAATCGGCTCCTGTTTTAGTAAATATTCATGAGTAAATCGTGTGTGACCGATCTTACATCGTCTAATCATGGCTTGGTCGAAACGTTTATTACTGTTCAGGTGAGTATAAACAACCGTTTCTTTGAACTCGTGAAGTTTGTTATTATCCATAGTATCCCATAAAGATTGGAACAGCTTTCTTACATAAGCGCAGATAGATGGTCTGAAATCGCTGTATGGTATTCCAACAGGGTCAGCTTCTTCATCTAGAGCTGCCTTAGCCAATGTATCAGCTTCAGTGTTGCCTTTGATGTCCACGTGACTAGGCACCCAACAAAACACAATATCTATCTGTTGATCAAATCTGGTGTCATATAATTGTAGAATTTCCAAGATGGTGGGATGAGTGGAATTTCCATTTTTAATTGCTTTAAGGCATGACAGTGAATCTGAGAATATGACATATTTTTTCCTTCTAGTGGATCCAATACCTTCTAAAGCTGATAACAGAGCTTTTGCTTCTGCAGTAAATATGGAACTTTTACCTGGCAGTCGATACGTTTTAGTTTTGGAACTAAAGATAGTAGCACATGCTACTCTCTCGCCATCTTTAGAGCCATCTGTATAAATAGCCTGATGTGAACTGTATTTCTCTCTCAGTAGACCAAATTCTTGTGTATACACGAGCTGGCTCGTGTCTGCCTTTTTATATTTAGTCAGTGAAATATCTACCTCTGGCGTGGCTAACTGCCATGGTGGAGTTGGCAAGAGCTCGTTAGGTAAAATCTGACTAGCTTTAATACCAGCTGCTACAAGGTGTGGTTTCATACGGATTCCAAGAGGTGGAATAATCGAGGGCTTCTTTAAAAAGAGATCTGCGTAATGAGGGTCGAAAATACAGTTATATGCAGGATTTGAGTGGTTCGAACGCAGTTTTGTGATATATTGCAGTGATAATTTAATTCTCCGAAGTTCTAAAGGAAATTCATCCGCTTCGACAGACAAGCTTTCTTTAGGTGATGTTCTGAACGCACCGACGCAAAGCCTTAGTCCTTGATGGAGAATAGGATCTAGCTTTGTCAAGTTTGACTTGCTTGCACCATTGTAAACAATAGAACCATAATCGAGTTTGGAACGAACAAGTGATCGATATAAATGAAAGAGAGTTTGCTGATCTCCTCCCCACTTATAGCTGGCAACTACTTTCAACAAATCCAGAGCCTTCGTGCATTTGGCTTTTAAGCAATTTATATGAGATTTGAAAGTTAGACGTTGATCAAACAATATGCCTAGAAATTTGACCTCTTTTACCACTTTGATTTCAGTTCCATCTAAGGTAAGTACTGGATCGTCGTGCTGGAAATATTTTCTGCAAAAGTGTATACAATTTGTCTTAGCTCTGGAGAACTTGAAACCATTTTCTAGACACCATTTCTGAATTCTGTGTAGGCAAAGTTGTAATGTTCTCTCAATACTGTGTATACTTTTCCCACTACACGATATATTGAAATCGTCTACAAAAAGTGAGCCATCAATTGATTTATTCAGAACTGCAGCCAGGCTGTTGATCTTGATACTAAACAGAGTAGTAGACAAAATACTGCCCTGTGGGACACCTTGGTCTTGATCAAAATGATCAGACATAGTTGTACCAAACGAATCTGGAATTGTCTGTCATTCAAAAAGTTGGAAATAAAAACGGGTAAACGACCTTTTAATCCCATCTTTTGAAGATCTTTAAGAATCCCGTATTTCCATGTAGTATCGTAGGCTTTTTCTAAATCCAAAAAGATAGAAACCACATGTTCGTTCTTGGCGAAAGCATTCTTAACATACGAATCTAATCTGACTAAATGATCAATGGTACTTCTATTTTTCGGAAACCAGCTTGAATATCAGTAAGTTTCTTTTCAGTTTCCAGGTACCAAACAAGGCGATCATTTATCATGCGTTCCATAGTTTTGCAGACACAACTAGTCAGTGAAATCGGACGATAATTACCAGGGTCTGTATGGTTACGACCAGGCTTTGGTACTGGTATAACTATGGCATTGTGCCAGGACGGAGGAAATTCTTCTCTATACCAAAGTCTATTGAATATGCGTAATAGGATTTCTAGAGATGATTCCAGTAGATGTTTCAAAAGCTGATAATGAATATTATCAGGGCCTGCAGCAGAATCATGAGCTTTCGTCAGAGAAGCATGAAGTTCTTCAATTGTAAACGAAGCGTTATAGCCTTCATGGTTACCGGAAGTGAATTTAATTTCATTTTTCTCTTCTCTTTTTTGGAAACTTTGAAATTTAGGTACATCCTTTTCTGATGAAGAGTTTTTGGCAATTGTTTCTCCTAATTTATTTGCAATTTCTACTTTGTCAGTAATCACCTGATTTCCATCGTTGAGATGATGAACGCTGGACTTATTCCAAACTTTTGTTATTGGAGTATGAGTATTTATCTTAGAAACATAATTTCTCCAAGAATCACGTTTATTCTGTTTCATGGTTCTACGAGCTTTAGCTCTTGTAACTCTGAGATCTTTCAGATTTTCAGGATTAGGATGTCGGCGGAAATATCGTTCAGCCTTCTTCCTAAATTTTCTTGCTTCTTTACAGTCATCATTAAACCAAGGTTTCTTAATATGTGCAACTCCTGAAGATGTGGGAATGGTTTTGTTGGCAATTTCGATCAACATATCTGAGAATAGCTGTATAGGATCTGAAGCATCAGCGAAGGAGACTGATTGTAGTTCTTGTGAACAAAGCTTTTCAAACTCGGGCCAGTTTGCTTTCTTGAAATTAAACCTTGTGAAATGAGTGTCATCAGCTGAATGAACAGCTTTTAAGACAGTGGGAAAGTGATCACTTCCACAAAGGTCATCATGAACAGACCAAGAAAATTCTTCAAGAATAGGAAGGTCGCAACGTGAGATATCCAATGCTGAATAGGTTCCATGGGCCGAGGACAAATGTGTATAGGAACCATCATTAAAAATACGCAGAATTATTTGATATCAAATTTTCAAGAATTTTACCTTTACAATTGTCTTCATTATCCCAGAGGATATTACGACCGTTAAAATCACCCATCATTAAACAAGGTTTCGGGAGCTGATCGTAAAGATCTTGAAGTTCATTGAGCCGGAGATTACCAGAAGAAGGTATGTACACCGTGCATAATGTGAAAACAGAATTCAAGGTAATACGAACTGCTACAGCTTGTAAATCTGTCACTAAATCAACAGGACTGTGTAAAACACCCATTTTAACCAATATTGAAGAACCGCCTGTAGCTTTTCCATTTTCCTCTAAAGCGTAGGAATGATAAGGTGTGTATTGGCGAAATTTAAATTTATCTTTATCTGCTTTCTTCAGAAAGGTCTCGTTGAGACAAAAAGCTGATGGTTCATAATCTTGAGTTAATAATTGGAGTTCATTTAAATTTGGCCAAACTCCTCTGCAATTCCACTGAACGATAGTTGGTGGCTGAGCCATCTTTAGTCTGTACATAGAAATAAAACACAAAACTGCCCAAGCCAAGATATATAAGGTTAGCTTAGCTATTATGTACGTTTTATTTTGGGTAATCCTTTTTTACCTTTCTTATTGTTTCTCATTTGTTCTCTCTTGTCTTTTTGCTTTCCTTCTTATGAACTTCTTTCTCTCTCTCTTGTCCCAACAAGTCCTTCGACCTTTGGTTCAAGGAAGTCTCGCCTTTTAATGGACGATCACTACACTCCTGATACTCCTCATCGGAAAGCATGGGTGTATCGTTGGTAGGAGTGGGAGTATCATCGACCATTTTAGGCTCTTTGCCGGATTCGATATCTATGGTATTCTCTTTATTCTTCTTTTCCTGATTCGAGGTAGCTTTATTACTACAAGACTCTTCACTACTTTCTTTTCCTGTGAACTCCTTCAGTACTTCCTCGTTTGGTGTAAAGTTTACATCTACACCGGAGTGAATATTATTAGTGAAGGAATCTACAGACTGCACAATTGCATCCTCACCCGAAACACTACCAGTATCCGGTAAGTTGTGACCCTTCAATTCAACTTCCGGAGTTAATACCACGTCAACACTTTCAGTCTGATCAGAAATTGACTTCTGATCACATGCATTCTGATGACCTGCCTTGACTTCTACATCATCGCAAACCTCACTCTCCCTGCCATCTTCGTCACTCTCACTGACATCTTCATCTTCCGAATTACAACCTTCCTCCATCGCGTCATCGAGACACTCGTAGCGGTTTTGGGTTTTTTCATTGCTCTCGGCGGCAACTATCTCCTGCTGACGTTTGATAAGTTTGCCATCAGGGCCTACAGTCTTCCACAGGCCTAGGTATATAGTGTTAAGTCCTCTTCAGACTTCTACGGGCGGAGCAGTGCGAGGACCAGAGGAACCACCCTTTCCGCCGTTAGTTACGGTATCTCCAGAAACCTGTTTGGCTTTTGGACAGGTTTTTTTAAAGTGTCCTTCCTCATGACAGATCAGGCATTTATTTTTCAAAGGACACCTCCAGTTCATGTGATCTTCTGAACCACAAGTATAACATGTTTTTACTTGACCGTTACACCATACAGGAAGTCTCATACCTCCAACAAAAATAGAAGAAGGAAGAGGTCGTTTGAATTTCGTCATCCAAATTCTTCGAATCCCTGTCTCAAACTCTCTATCGAAAGAGTAGAACTCTTTTTGCACAGAGAGAACATCACCATAAACCTCAAAAGCACTTCTGATCGCAGAATCTGGGAAATCGCATGGTCCTTTCATCTTTACTAACAATTTTCCTGAGTCTATTTCCTCAAAATGGCCACGTTGATCTCTAACCCGAATACCTTCCAGCACTAGGCGAGTTTTGATATTTTCATTTGCCAGTGTGACGTTCCACAAGGTATTTGATACCTGTACTAGACCCTTAAGGATTTTCGGTCCTGATCCAACAGTGTCTTTCAATGCGTGATATATATCTTCCGCACTAGCTTTCTCTAGACCTTTAAGTTGTAGACTCAGTGACCTATCATACTTTCTAAAGGCCATAGTGAAAAAAAAAAAAAAATCAAAGTCCCACTAGGGACTATCAATACAACTACAAACTACAAATAGTGGCACGCACAAACCCCAACAGTGAGCCTCCACACAGAGTAAACATTCAATACTCCCCGATGGAGCCTCACTCCAAAGACGTACACTGTAACCTTTACAACAATACACTGAGACTTCAGGGCCAGGCAGAACAAAAGCCTAGTCCTAAACCCAGCGAGTTGCCTGGTTACAACGAGGAACAAAAGAACAGAGAACAAAGGCTAGCGCACAGCTGTACACTCAGGGCTAAGCCTACAATGCACAGCAATATAACTTCGGTATGTTACATGTATTCAACCTACCTTGATTTACACAATTATTATGTGCAAATCGACCTACGTCAAACCGGACGAAAAACGAACCAACTTTAGACTAGATCAAGTCAACAAGGATATATATATACAACAGCAAAATACGGAATATTTACAGACAGCGAACAAACAGAGAAGAGGAAGACAGAGAAAAAAGCACACCAACCCTCTCGGTCACAAAGACCGAGACGGCAGTAATGGCGGCTCTCTGCCTTCCCAAACCTGGCCAAACTGACTAAGTCAGAAAACCGCCCTGAACAGCAAAAAACTGAGAAATAATCCTAAACTTTCACCACAGGTATTTGTCAAAAGTATTCACAAAATATATTACACAGAAATCAGAGCTAATATCAGCTGAAATACGCAGAAATAGACAAATTTCTCGGAGCGAAGTGAAAACACGTCCGACTCCCAATCTCTCTACATCCGGGCCCATATTCATAAGAGAACAGTTACAGGTCAGCCAACAGGGGTGCACAATTAGTACCCATTGGAATACCTATATGCTGCTGATATATTGTGTTGCCAAATTTCACATAGATTTCACAAGTCCAACTGCAGTAAATTTCCAATTGTTGCTTGTTGTGTTTGTATTGCTGATGCCCTCTCGTCCATCTACTGAAAAATAACCCTCGTATCGTCATTTAAGGAAAACATTTTATGCAACACATAGTTGGGAATATTATATTGATTAATATAAATCTGGCTGCTCAGTTCCAGTTATGAAGAAATACCAGGTGTTGTGTATTTACACTGTTTCATACGTGATTAATACAAGTACGACATAACAGATAAAATGGCGTCTCATGAACTGGTTTATTCCAGTTACGTCACCACGGCAGTATGAGCTTTGTGAACTTGAGAGATAATGCCCAATGGCAGTGTACCCAAAGCATGCATTATTGTTATACATACAGTGTTTCTTACATTTTCCACGACAGCCATTTAATCTTATTTTTACGTTGCAAATTTAATGTCCACAATTTTAACTCGAATTTTAACCACCGTTAACAAACTATATGGCTGGAATGTATCGATCATACATGTACCACCGAAGCCTAACTGAAACCACAAGTAACAGCCCGTGAAATGAATGTCATGCCTAGTATTCTCTCAGTATGCAAATAAACACATCAGATCCAACTAATCGTCGAATGACAATAACAGTTCTCTGTCTGTCAGTTCACGGAATTTAATGGAGTGTTTGGTTTGTTGACCTACATTTGTACTGAAAAAAAACTCAAAATACAATTCTGTTGTTCTGTTTTGACTAAGATTTAACTTAGACATGACATCCGAATTTTCTTTACTTGAAACTATGGAAAAACATTTAGAGTCACCAGTCGGATGCATGTTACAGCTAGAACTAATCAGAGATCCAATGTTGAGAAGTCCTCGGCATGAGCGAACTGGGTAACGTGTCTATCACACACATCCGAATTCCGAGGTGTTGGAATTGGTTTCACATGTGACTGTAATGTTGGAGCCATTTGTGGACGGCACTGATTGATTCACAACACTGACGCATGAGTTTGTCAGGTTACTGTAACCGGAGGAATGTGGTCCATCGGAGGGGCGTGGGAAGTATCCGAAGCTATTTCCACTCTCGTTGAAATTAACTGTTGTAAGTGACGTCGCCACGTAGCACGTCTCACCAATACCTGGGTTCATCCCTCATGTAAGAAATCACGAGAGAAGCTTAATTACACATACCGACCTGATTAGGACTGAGAGTAAGAATTTGAAGAAAGTCAGTGAGTTCAGCATAACTCAGAGTAATTGCGTACATATCCAGTTATAGCCCTCTCTTTTATGGACAGCGTAGCTCCGTAACTTCGGCCCTGAATCATTTATATTTGCTCAGCATAACTGCGTAACTCAGCTCTATCCTCTCTTTTTCTGACAGCGTAACTGCGTAATCCCAGCGTTTGACCTCTCTTTCAGACAGCGCAACTGCGTAACTTCGGTGATGCACATCTATTTTTGCCCAGCGTAAATGCGTAACTTCGACAGACCCTCTTAACTCCAGTGATGGATCATTTCTTTTTGCTCAGCGTAACTTGGGCAGTCCCTTCCTCTTCGTCGCAGCGTAACTTCATTTATATCTCTCTCTTTCACCATGTGTACCATGTTTACCGACAGCGTAACTTCGACAGACCCTCTTAACTCCAGTGAAGGTTCATTTCTTCTTGCTCAGCGTAAATGCGTAACATGGTCAGTCCCTTTCTCTTTCTCTCAGCATAACTGCGTAACTGCAGCTATATACCTCTCTGGTAACTGCGTAACTTCAGGCCGTCATGGACCATTCCTGTTAGCTCATCATGATTGCGCAAAAGCCGCGGAGCACATTTGAAAGTGGGGGCTGAACTCTATATCGGCCATGTTAAATGCTAGACTGGTGCTATCTAAGATAGGACTTAAAGCATTGCGGCCTAAAAAAGTGGGGGGCGGAACCCCAGCAACCCCCCCCGGTTCCGCCGCCCCTGTTGCGTAACTTCGTCAGACCCTTTCTCCTTTTCTCATCGTAACTGCGTAACTCCGGTTATAGACCGCTCATTTCCTGACGATATAACTGTGTAACTTATTCAGGCCATTTCCGTTTTCCTCAGCGTAACTGCGAAAGTATCTCTCGCTGGAGTTACTCAACAGAAAGTGTAAATTGCCGGAGTCGTGCAGTTATGCTGCAAAAAGAATCCTACTTGGTGCATCGAATGGTGTTACGCAGTTATGCTGAGAAAAAGCGAAAGGGTCTTATATGTATATATATATATAAGTTTATTTATCGAGGGTAACTCTGTCAGTTATAAAAACTGTTCTTCCCGGAGGCCCTCCAGAGATAATAATGAACAAATCACATGAAATATAATATAAAATACATAACAGAATAGAATATATACAGGTGTATGAACAGTTGACAATGAGTAAATGATATGGCAGGGACATTCCAGTAATGACACTAAACATCTGTATCTTACAAAGATGCTTTTTGGTAGGAAAAGTGCGGTCTATAGCTGAGCAATAAAGAAAGAGTCTGACGAAGTTATGCTCTCAGGAAAACAGCTTTATAGCCGGAGTTAAACAAGAAAGGGTCTGACAAAGTTACGCAGTTATGCTGAGCAAAAATAAATGGTCCAGCACCGAAGTTACGCAGTAACGCTGTCCGATAGAGAAGTCTATAGCTGGAGTTTACACAGTTATGCTGTCAGAAAATAGATGCAGTTACGCTGAGCAAAAGAGAAAGGCCTGACGAAGTTATGCAGTTATGCTCTCAGGAAAAGAGGTTTATAGCCAGAGTTACGCAGTTACGCTAAGCAAACTAGAAGGGGTCTGCCGAAGTTATGCTGAGCAAATGGTACGCAGCTACGTTGAGGAAATAAATAATCCTTCGCCGAATTTACACAGCCATGCTGTCAGAAACAGATGTCTACGGTGTACCTAAAGTTAAGCAGTTACGCTCTCAGGAAGAGAGAGGTCTAGATCCGAAATTACGCAGTTACGCTGAGCAAAAGAGAAAGGGTCCGACAAAGTTACGCAGTTATGCTGAGCAAAAAGGAAATGGTCCTTCGACGAGGTTACGCAGTTACGCTGTCATAAAGGGAGATCTATATCTGGAGTTACGCAGTTACGCTGTCAGAAAAAGAGGAATTGATTTATCCCTGGACTTACGCACTTACGCTGCCAGACAGAGATGTCTTCGGTACACCTGAAGTTACGCAGTTATGCTCTCAGGAAAAGAGAAGTTTAGAGCTGAAGTTACTCAGTTACGCTGAGCAGAAGAGAAAGGGTTTGACGATGTTACGCGGGTACGCTGAGCAAAAAGAAGTGATCCATCGAAAAAGTTACGCAGTTACGCTGTCATAAAAAGAAGTCTATACGTTTATGCAATTACGCTGTCAGAAAAAAAGAGCAACAATTTCTCTCTGAACTTGCGCACTTACGCTGACAAGGGATAATCCTCTAATTATGTTATGCTAATTATGATGAGCAAAACAGAAAGGGTCTAATAAAATTACACAGAGCAAAATAAATGGTCCATCGATGAAGTTAGGCAGTTACGCTGTCTACATCCAAAAGAGGTTCACAGGTGAACTTATGCAGTTACGCTGTCAGAAAAAGATAGCGTTACAGCTGGAATTACGCAGTTACGCTGAGCAAAAGAGAAGGCTTTGACGAAGTTACGCATCTACGTTGTGAAAATAAATAATCCATCCCCAAATTTACGCAGTTAAGCTGTCACATAGAGATGCTTACGGTACATCTAAAATTACGCAGTTAGGCTCTCAGTAAAAGGGAAGTCTAGAGCCAAGTTATGCAGTTGTGTTGAGCAAAAGAGAAAGGGTCTGATGAAGTTACGCTGTCAGTAAAATGAATTGGTCCATCACTGGAGTTACGCAGTTACGCTGAGAAAAAGATAAAGGGTTTGACAAAGTTACGGCGCTGGGGCGTCCATCGATGAATTTATGCAGTTACGCTGTCCGCATACAAAGAGATTCACAGCTGAACTTGCGCAGTTACACTACCAGAAAAAGATGTCTACAGTATACTTAAATTTACGCAGTTACGCTCTCAGTAAATACAGCCAAGTAACGTCTGACGAAGTTATGCAGTTATTAAAATGAATTGGTCCATCACTGAAGTTACGCAGTTACGCTGCGAAAAAGAGAAATGGTTTGACGAAGTCACGCTGAGCAAAAAGAAGTGGCCCATTGACAAAATTACGCGGTTACGCTGTCATAAAGATAGATCTATACCTGGAGATACACAGTTACGCTGTCCAAAAAAGAGCAATAATTTATCTCTGGACTTACGCTGACAAAAAGGAAAAGCCTCTAATGATGTTGTGCTATTTATGATGAGCAAAACAGGAAGGGTCTAATGAAGTAATGACGAGCAAAATAAATGGTCCATCGATGAAGTTACATGTACGCAGTCCGCATGCAAAAGAGGTTCACAGTTGAACTTACGCAGTTACGCTGTCAGAAAAAAGAGAGGGTTACCGCTGGAATTACGCAGTTATGCTGAGCAAAAGAGAAAGGGTATGACGAAGTTACGCATCTACGTTTTGAAAATAAATAATTCATTCCAAAATTTACGCCGTTAAGCTGTCACAAGGAGATGTATGTCAGTGAAATGAATGGGTCCATCACTGGAGTTACGCAGTTACGCTGAGAAATAGAGAAGTTATGCAGTTACGCTGTCCGCATGAAAAAAGTTTCACAGCTGAACTTACTATGTTACGCTGTCAGAAAAAGATGTCTACAGTACACCTACAGTTACGCAGTTACGCTCTCAGTAAAATAGAGGTCTAGAGCCAAGTTACACAGAGCAAAAGAGAAAGGGTCTGACGAAGTTACGCAGTCACTAAAATGAATTGGTCCATCACTGGAGTTACGCAGTTTCGCTGCGAAAAAAGACAAAGGGTTAGACGAAGTTACGCTGAGCAAGAAGAAGTGGGTCATCGAAAAATTACGCAGTTACGCTATCATAAAGAGAGGTCTATACCTGGAGTTACGCAGTTAACGTGTCAGAAAATGAGCAATAATTTATCTCTGGACTTACGCACTAACGCTGACAAAAAGGAAAATCCTCTAATCATGTTATGCTATTGATGATGAGCAAAACAAGAAGGGTCTAATGAAGTTGTGCGAAGCAAAAATAAATGGTCCATCAATGAAGTTACGCTGTCCGTATGCAAGAGAGGTCTACACCTCAAGTTACCAGTTACGCTGTCAGAAAAAGAGAGGGTAATATAGCTGGAATTACGCAGTTATGCTGGGAAAAAGAGAAATTAAGATCTGACTTTTCCTGCATTTTCACTGACTGGGTGTTTTACTGTACATGTGGTCTCATCATGGGGTCTACTCTATAGTATGCTCCATGGTGTCATCGACAGAGAGAATACCTTGTGTATAATGAGCAAAAATATACTATAATTGTAATATTGATCTGAAGTCCACTGCATGGCTTGCCATCTCCATGTACTGCATGTACCCGCTCTCTCGTGACTTCTTACATGAGGGAATGACCAATACCTGATAAGACGCTGGGACATTTTGTTTAGTTACTTTCGCTTTAAACAATTTTGGACTTTCGCGATAATTTCGAACCATGACAAACTCATCAATAATGAATGTTCGCATCTTCCATCCTTTCTTACGGGGTTCTTGAGCTTGTCGTTTCGAAACGTCACGTCGTAGATCAGGTTTCAGAATGTCCAGAGAATATCGTAGCGGGCGACCATATAACAACACCGGAGGTGCCTGTTCTGTGGTGGAATGCGGCATTCCTGTACTGCAGTAACTAGCGGTTCAGTTTCTGCTGGATGGGTATGTCTTTGTCTGCAGTGCGAACTGGCTGTTGGAAAGACTGGACGAATCGTTCAGCCAGACCATTTGCGGTTGAATGATAGGGGCACTGGTTAATTGACGGATTCCACACTCTTCCATAAAGTCCGCAAACTCCGTCAAAATGAACTGAGGACCGTGGTCACTAACTCAATTCCCGTGATGCAACCGTGCTGATTGCGGCTTACTCTGAGTTGCCTGGCAACCCAGACACGACTTGGCTATAGTCTCTATATCAGTGTCGATGCCTGGCCACCAGATGAAGCTTCTGGCCAAGCCTTCCAGTTTCACTGTGCCAACATGATCTTCATGCAACTATTTAGCGCGTTTCTCTGCAACTTAGCTGAAACCATAACGCGCATTCTCCATACGATACAACCGTCCGATACAACTTCGTCCCTGCTCTTATGGTACGGTTCCAGATCCGTGCTCGAATGGCGGGTTTCCTTCCAACCCTTCATGGCAGACTCTAACACTTGCACCAGCACAGGGTCCTTCCTGATCTCCCTCCTTATGTCGGCCGTTGGGACGGGAATATGATTTAAGTGGAATGTGGTGACCACTTCACTCGTCTATTCCTTACAGTTAACGACTTTCAGAGGAAGGCGAGACGTACAGTCTGCATTCATGTGTTCCTTACTGGTCTTATACAAAAAGCTGTACCGGAAACCACTCAGGAACACTCACCATCTCTGAATACGCGCAGAGTAAAACTTGGACTTTCTAGGTACTGTTGAAACCGTTTCACGCCCACACGAGACTGAGCGACTCTTTTTTCCAATTAACAATAGTTCTGTTCTGCAGGGTTAACCGTCTGCGACGAGAAGGTTATAGGGCGCTCCGTGTCATATTCCTTGACGTGGGACAAGACTGCGTCTAAGCCAAAGGGGGATGCATCTGCTGCCAACCGGATAGGTTTTCGCGGGTCATAGTGTACGAGAACTGTGTCTGGTGCTATCAGCTTGTTTGCTTCATCGAATGCACGTTCTTGCGCTGGGCCCCACTCCAATTGTACATCTGTACGCAGCAGACGGTCCAGTGGATGTAGAATGGTAGACAGATCTGGCAAGAATCGCCGGTAATAGTTGATAAATCCTAACAGCGACTGAAGTTGCATGAAGTTAGTCGGCCTTGGTGCTCCCAGTAACGCGTCAATTTTTTCTCGCGTCTGATGTATTCAATCTGATCTTTAAAAAACTAGCGCTTTCCCCTTTTTAGCTTCAATCCCCACTCTTCGAGACGAATGAGCACGAGTTATCTTCTTTGTGATGATTGTCAACCACGTAGAACTGAGTGTCCGGTATTCCTTGTAATACCTGATTCATGGCTCGTTGCCATAGTGCTGGTGCAGATGCCATGCCATATGCTAAGCGCTGATAAAGATATATTCCTCTGTGAGATTTTCCCGTCAGGAATTTCTGAGAGTCCTCATTGGCTTCCATTTATAAATATGCGCCAGCTAAATCCAGTTTTAGTGAATTTCTGCCTCCCCCCCCCCCCCCGTCCGAGAGATTCGCGAATATCTTTTTAATCTACGGCAAGGGATACTGGTCAACTTTTAGTACAGGATTAGCTGTCAACTTCAAGTCTCCACAAATACGAACATCACCGTTCTTCTTCACCGGTGTCACAATCGGAGCACTCTACTCACTGTGCGCGACTTTGCGAATAAAACTTCGCGACTCCAATTTGGCGAGGTCTGCTTCAACCTTTGGTTTCATCGCATAATGGTCAGGACGGACCTTTTGAAACTTCGGCGTTGCACTATCCTCCGCCGTCAATGTCGCCTTAATTCCCTTCACAGTACCTAATTTCTCGCTGAATATGCTGAGATGTTGATTCAGAATAGCGTTAATCTCCTTCATTGCAAACGCATACCCTCTGTCTTCGCGTAACATCTTGATTTTCGGTCAATCTCCCGTAACCACGTTCGTCCAAACAATGAGGGCTCTCCGCTGTTCACAATGAATAAACCAGGTGTTTGGTTTTGGTCCTGGCACTGAACAGGCACCTGTAGTACACCCATTGGTTGTATTACTTCTTTGTTGTAAGTTTATAGCTTAACACCAATTTTGCGCAAAGGTAAGTCACAAAATTTTGCCTTGTAGTCACGTGTCTAACTCTATCTTGAGCGTACGGTCTCAAATGTTCTGTTACCTTTCACACCGTAAATAGCTAATGTATCGGTATTCATCAGTCGGTGCTTGCCTTTCACATCTACGGCATGCACAGGATCTACCACACCAACGCGATATATGCCCAGACTGGCTACACCACTGAATATATCTTCATAACCGGAATCCGAATTTTCGTCAACTGCATGAACACATCAACTGCATTTTAGTGACCTTGAGAAAAGCTGTCTGAATGTGACCTTTCCCCGAACAAGAATAACATACGTCGTCCTTGAATTTGCCTCTATCTGGGGAGTGCTTCCCTCGGCAGCGGAAACATTTTACTGGATATTTGTTGCTGCTGTTATAAGTTCCAGATTTATTTCTGTTTGTTCCATGAATCTGTCCTTTTCCCCAGGAAGAACTCCCCAAATTACCCCGCCGTAGCCAAGCAGTTTTCCAATGCGCCCCCTGTTCATTGCATGAACCCGACTATTTCCTCGTCCAGACGACAGTTCCACCACGTCCTTAGCAGCAGTTTTCTTGAAGATGGCTAAATTCTGCGCTGTTTGTAATGTTAAGTCTCGTTCCGTTAATAGCCGTTTCAGAATTTTCTCAGGGGAAAGTCCGCTGTCCTATATCTATCTCTCAAAGCCTCATTTAATCCTGCACCAAACTCGCAAGTTTCGGCCAGTTTCTTCAGCTCAGCTAAATACAAACTTATAGACTCACCGTCTGTTTGATGCCTTGTGAAACCGGAAACGCTCAACTATTAGCAGACGTTTTTGGGCAAGGTGATCTTGCACAGCATTATTTCATTCAAAGTTTTGGATTTGGGTTTTTCTGGGCTATAAGTGTTCGTAGCAAACCGTACGGCTTTGCTCCCATTTTACTCAACACACACGGCATTTGATCCTCTTCAGGGATTTTATTTACAGTAACATAGTTGTCAAATCTCTCAAGATACGATTTCCATGTTTCTAAGGAACTATCGTAGCCGTTCTTGCGGCCAATAGTCGATCGAAATCGACGTGGCTCAACATTTTAAACCTCTTGACTCGGCATAATATCAACGTGAGAGTTCAGCACAGTTGTTTTTGTTGTTGTAACCAACAGGTGCGGTGAAAACAGTGACGAACGATTTAGCAATTGTTTATGTCCTACGAATGCCTATCACAGTCAAACTTTCACGCTGGGTTGGCGGAGTTTCTGGTGCAATAAGCCACAGTACCTGCAATCATCATTGTCGCCAGCTGTTACGTATTAACACTGTTTTATACTTGAGTAAGACAAGTACGACAGAACACCTGAAATGGCGTCTCAGGAACTGGTT
>JAVTVY010010385.1:0-47348 GCA_036873755.1 Hanleya hanleyi | reverse complement strand
GAATAGATTAACCAGAAGACTGTTCTGTGAAGTCATGTGACGCAGTCAGTATGTGGGCACCTCTTCCCACTTCCCTTATATGTGTTGTCATTTTTACCTGTATATGGCGAGATTCTGCTGGTGGACGTTTCGTCCCCGAGGCCCGCCCCCTGTACAGACCTTTTTGGTCTTTGATATATGTTGGCATTTGTGGGAAGTTGATGCTGGGTCGACATCGGGCCTTACAGACTAGTCTTTTGTGTTAAATGCCGTCATTACATCTGACGACGATGCAGCTCACCAGTCTCCAATGTGCGGGTTGTCACGGCGAGGCAGCTCACCAATTGCCAGTGTACGAGTTGTCAGAGCATTTCCATCATAGCTCTCTAGATTTGTATCTAATACCGCTTATGCGGTACTAGGGGCAAATGATTTATATCATCCAAGTTGCCACATGAACAAGTACAATAAAGCGTACCTGAGATACAACACATATCACGAATCGTTAGATTCTTGGTATGTGCTTTAGAATAAGGTTAACCAGAACTACTCTGTGAAGTCATGTGACGCAGTCGGTATGTCGGCACCTCTTCACTTCTCTTATATGTGTTGTAATTTTTCCTGTATATGGCGAGATTCTGCTGGTGGACGTTTCGTCCCCGAAGGCCCACGCCCCCTTTGCAGACCTTTTGGTCTTTGATATATGTTGGCACTTGTGGGAAGTTGATGCTGAACAAGGCACTCGGCATTACAGACTAGTCTTTTGTGTTAAATGCCGTCATTTACATCTGACGACGATACAGCTCACCAATCTCCAATGTACGAGTTGTCACAGCGAAACAGCTCACCAATCACCAGTATACGAGTTGTCAGAGCATTTCCATCATAGCTCTCTAGATTTGTATCTAATACCGCTTATGCTGGTGCTAGGGGCCGTGTGGTCATATCATCCAAGTTGCCACATTAACAAGTACAATAAAAGCGTACCTGAGATACAACAAATATCACGAATCGTTAGATTCTTGGTATGTGCTTTAGAATAGGTTAACCAGAAGACTATTCTGTGAAGTCATGTGACGCAATCAGTATGTCGGCACCTCTTCCCACTTCTCTTATATGTGTTGTAATTTTTTCCTGTATATGGCGAGATTCTGCTGGTGGACGTTTCGTCCCCGAGGCCCGCCCCCTGTACAGACCTTTTGGTCTTTGATATATGTTGGCACTTGTGGGAAGTTGATGCTGGGTCGACATCGGGCCTTACAGACTAGTCTTTGTGTTAAATGCCGTCATTTACATCTGACGACGATACAGCTCACCAATCTCCAATGTACGAGTTGTCACAGCGAAACAGCTCACCAATTACCAGTATACGAGTTGTCTGAGCATTTCCATCATAGCTCTCTAGATTTGTATCTAATACCGCTTATGCCGGTGCTAGGGGCCGTGTGGTCATATCATCCAAGTTGCCACACGAACAGGTACAATAAAAGCGTACCTGAGATACAACACATATCACGAATCGTTAGATTCTTGGTATGTGCTTTAGAATAGGTTTACCAGAAGACTATTCTGTGAAGTCATATGACGCAGTCAGTATGTCGCCACCTCTTCCCACTTCCCTTATATGTGTTGTAATTTTTACCTGTATATGGCGAGATTCTGCTGGTGGACGTTTCGTCCCCGAGGCCCGCCCCTGTACAGGCCTTTTGGTCTTTGATATATGTTGGCATTTGTGGGAAGTTGATGCTGGGTCGACATCGGGCCTTACAGACTAGTCTTTTGTGTTAAATGCCGTCATTTACATCTGACGACGATACAGCTCACCAATCTCCAATGTACGAGTTGTCACAGCGAAACAGCTCACCAATCACCAGTATACGAGTTGTCGGAGCATTTCCATCATAGCACTCTAGATTTGTATCTAATACAACTTATGCCGGTGCTAGGGGCCGTGTGGTCCTATCATCCAAGTTGCCACATGAACAGGTACAATAAAAGCGTACCTGAGATACAACACATATCACGAATCGTTAGATTCTTGGTATGTGCTTTAGAATAGGCTAACCAGAGGACTATTCTGTGAAGTCATGTGACGCAGTCAGTATGTCGGCACCTCTTCCCACTTCCCTTATATGTGTTGTAATTTTTTCCTGTATATGGCGAGATTCTGCTGGTGGACGTTTCGTCCACGAGGCCCGCCCCCTGTACAGACCTTTTGGTCTTTGATATATGTTGGCACTTGTGGGAAGTTGATGCTGGGTCGACATCGGGCATTACAGACTAGTCTTTTGTGTTAAATGCCGTCATTTACATCTGACGACGATACAGCTCACCAATCTCCAATGTTCGAGCTGTCACAGCGAAACAGCTCACCAATTACCAGTATACGAGTTGTCAGAGCATTTCCATCATAGCTCTCTAGATTTGTATCTAATACCGCTTATGCCGGTGCTAGGGGCCGTGTGGTCATATCGTCCAAGTTGCCACATGAACAGATGCAATAAAAGCGTACCTGAGATACAACACTCTTGGTATGTGCTTTAGAATAGGTTTACCAGAAGACTATTCTGTGAAGTCATGTGACGCAGTCAGTATGTCGGCACCTCTTCCCATTTCCCTTATATGTGTTGTAATTTTTTCCTGTATATGGCGAGATTCTGCTGGTGGACGTTTCGTCCCCGAGGCCCGCCCCCTGTACAGACCTTCTGGTCTTTGATATATGTTGGCATTTGTGGAAGTTGATGCTAGGTCGACATCGGGCCTTACAGACTAGTCTTTTGTGATAAATGCCGTCATTTACATCTGACGACGATACAGCTCACCAATCTCCAATGTACGAGTTGTCACAACGAAACAGCTCACCAATTACCAGTATACGAGTTGTCAGAGCATTTCCATCATAGCTCTCTAGATTTGTATCTAATACCGCTTATGCCGGTGCTAGGGGCCGTGTGGTCATATCAACCAAGTTGCCACATGAACAGGTACAATAAAAGCGTACCTGAGATACAACACATACCACGAATCGTTAGATTCTTGGTGTGTGTTTTAGAATAGGTTAACCAGAAGATTATTCTGTGAAGTCATGTGACGCAGTCAGTATGTCGGCACCTCTTCCCACTACCCTTATATGTGTTGTAATTTCAACGACAGTCAAATTACAGTATCGGTTAGCATAGAAATTTAGTATTTAATCAGTAGAATTAAAACTCTCATTCAACATTCAAATTTTCATATTTTTGCCTCATAGTTTCAGAAAGTAGATTATGAGAGCATCTGTATCGTGTAATAATTGAGCAAAATATATAGTATCTAGTTCCTTCGTTTTTAGTTAAATTTGCTTCCCTCGCTCAATGTTGAAGGAGTGGAAACACCAAAATTTCTGTGCCTATAAGCTTGCTATCCTTTTGCAATAAGACCTTTTCCCCGATATATTGAAATCGCACAAAAGTAATAGATTGCAGATACATGCGAATAACTGGTTAAATCAGTGGGTAAGTTGTTTCATTGGCAGGCGCTTGTCACAGCCATTGCTATCGAACTGGCATTTTGGTCATGTGACCGCTTTTCTACCAATCATATGGACTAGATTGACGAGGAACCTTTTAACTACTATACGAGTCAACAGAAAAAAAGAGTTCCACATTCCGAACATAAATATTGATCCAAAATCTGACATTCCATATCCTAGTTTAGTCTGACTACAGTCAGAGGTCGATTATTATCTGGTTCGTGTTCCATACAGGGCTATACATAATACAGCGAAAGGCAACGAAAGGGGCACATGTATCTAACAAGAAGCCGTATAAGGTACTACTTTCTTAGAGCGGCCATTTTGAAACCTCTTGCACGTGGGCACCCGTGGCCATAACCACCAGCGTATATGATCAAGGGATTCCGACAAAAAGACGGACAAATGAGTAATTCGCTGAGGGATATACCGTGTTCTTCAGGGGGTAGCCTATTCTGGTGAAACGATAAGAGTGCGTGCTGTCATTTATGATTCTTTGACAACAACAACAGCTGAACAGTCGGTGACAATACACACAGTACGGACCGTATATTGGCGTAGCATTATCTGCGTTTGCTGCTCATGCTATGACAATGATTTCTGTTCGTATATATTTTAACACAATTGTTTCTCTTATCAATCAGCATATTGAGTAATTCATAACGATAGCTTTGCTAAATTTTGATTCTCACATTTCAGAAGTTGGATAATTTGCCAGAACCTGACAAAAAAATAATTTCTGTAAGACGATGGGAAACACAGTTTCTGATATCTTGGAGGGCTATATATTCATGTAGCTACTCGGAGATCAGCTATCCTGATATCTTGAAGATTGACCTATTTTGATATCGTGGAGATTGACCTATCTTGATAAAGTGGTGGAGCTTGAGACTTGGATTTGAATATTTTGATACTTGTCCTTGAGATTGCACTTTGGAGATAGAACTGTGGAGATTAGATATCTTATTGCAAAGCAGTGCTGGAATAATCGTGTTGGAGCTGACTACCTTGAAGATTTGAACTCTTGAAACTTGTTCATATCTCCTTCATTGTTTTTTAATTCAGACTCTTGATATTTGGTATCTTAAGCCGTTGATATTTGATATCTTGGAGATTGATCTTTTTGAAGGTGGAAACCATAGCTTAGGTGACAATTCAATTGTTCTCGAGCTGACATTTTGTAATTTGATACAATATCGTGAATGATGGGTATCGATTGTATGCAACATAGAATTTCTGTGGGCATTTTTACCCCAATCTTTATCTTCATGCTGTACAAAAAGGGAATTCACTTTAGAAATTCATTCATCAGGACACTCAAAATGACAAAGGTTAGGCACTACACTTTTTTCTTTTGTTTATTCCCTTGCATTATGTTGCAGTCTGCAAATATTCACAACCCATTCAATCTATATTTCCATGCACCAACAAGATTCACAAGCAATATATTTTCCAAATGACCAACAATATGACCAACAGCGATTATTATTGCTTGCGACTGATATTGAGAAAAATCCTGGTCCATTCTTCAGTAATTTGCATGGTCGACCATCTTATGTAATATTAGCGGACTATCACCAAGAAAGTGTTCTGTTCCCGGATGAGTCAATGTATATGTAATTGTTTACTTTTCTGCTTGCAAGCCTGTATTGAATCGGATGTATAGTCGTGGACAAAGCACAATTTACATGAAATTGTGTATCAAGGCGATGCTAAGCTATTTGGTAGCCTTCCTACCATATCTGCATTGTGCACCACAGTCATGATGGCGACCATAAGAATGCGTTGTGTGTAATTAGCGATAAATACAGATCTATATACCCTCCCCGTCTGGTATCTCCAACTGAAACACATTGTTATACATATATACCAAGTTTCAAAATCCAACACTGTATATGTGAAATTTGGCTCTTTTCGGAGAATTGGAGCGATATGCAAGAGTGCAACAATAGTAAAGGGAAGAACTTCTTGCTGTCACTTACATATAGCATTAATATAGCCACCTCATTAGCGACTGCCTCGGGACCCTTGGTTCTCTGGTTTTAACTTTGAAAACTGTTAAATGTGCCGGTTCGTCGACGAGATTGCATGCTTGACCAGAGCTAAGTTGAGGAAATGGTCTGCTCCTCGCCATTTTTTTCATTCCGCTTAACCCGGGGCTAGGGGTCGTTTGAACCCATGTACTTCAAGATCCTCATGGTGCTCATATGAACAGTCACAATCAAAGCATGACTGAGATACACCATTCTCTAGATAACGACTTTAGAACGATTATTATGGATTAAGAATACTGATCAGCGATACGGGTTTTATATTTTTGGAACATCATGATGTCTTGTCGGCATCATTGAAAACTGTTGACCGGTTCTCTCTTGCAGGAAACAAGCCTATGTTTATGTATACTATGGTTGTCTTTTTGAATTTGGTGCTAATACTGTTATATGGATATGGAATAGGTCTTTGGATTATGGACGCGGATATTCTTTAATGGACGACGGCTGAGTTATGAATGACGGACTAGACGCTTGTATTTGTATTCCGTTCCACCAGACTAAAATATAGTGTATGTATTGTACCTGTCAGTTATAGAATTGATTACAATAACGCTATTGGTCTCTTATTGTACCTGTAAGTTATAGGACTGATTACAATAACGCTATTGGTCTCTTATTGTACCTGTTAGTTATAGAATTGATTACAATAACGCTATTGGTCTCTTATTATACCTGTTAGTTATAGAATTGATTACAATAACGCTATTGGTCTCGTATTGTACCTGTTAGTTATAGAAATGATTACAATAACGCTATTGGTCTCTTATTGTACCTGTCAGTTATAGAATTGATTACAATAACGCTATTGGTCTCTTATTGTACCTGTCAGGTATAGAATTGATTACAATAACGCTATTGGTCTCTTATTGTACCTGTCAGTTATAGAATTGATTACAATAACGCTATTGGTCTCTTATTGTATCTGTCAGTTATAGAATTGACTACAATAGCGCTATTGGTCTCTTATTGTACCTGTCAGTTATAGAATTGATTACAATAACGCTATTGGTCTCTTATTGTACCTGTCAGTTATAGAATTGATTACAATAACGCTATTGGTCTCTTATTCTACCTGTCAGTTATAGAATTGATTACAATAACGCTATTGGTCTCTTATTGTACCTGTCAGTTATAGAATGGATTACAATAACGCTATTGGTCTCTTATTGTACCTGTCAGTTATAGAATTGATTACAATAACGCTATTGGTTTCTTATTATATCTGTCAGTTATAGAATTGATTACAATAGCGCTATTGGTCTCTTATTGTACTTGTCAGTTATAGAATTACTATCCTTTTGCAATAAGACCTTTTCCCCGATATATTGAAATCGCACAAAAGTAATAGATTACAGATACATGCGAATAACTGGTTAAATCAGTGGGTAAGTTGTTTCATTGGCAGGCGCTTGTCACTAGCCATTGCTATCGAACTGGCATTTTGGTCATGTGACCGCTTTTCTACCAATCATATGGCCTAGATTGACGAGGAACCTTTTAACTACTATACGAGTCAACAGAAAAAAAGAGTGCCACATTCCGAACATAAATATTGATCCAAAATCTGACATTCCATATCCTAGTTTAGTCTGACTACAGTCAGAGGTCGATTATTATCTGGTTCGTGTTCCATACAGGGCTATACATAATACAACGAAAGGCAACGAAAGGGGCGCATGTATCTAACAAGAAGCAGTATAAGGTACTACTTTCTTAGAGCGGCCATTTTGAAAGCTCTTGCACGTGGGCATCCGTGGCCATAACCACCAGCGTATATGATCAAGGGATTCCGACAAAAAGACGGACAAATGAGTAATTCGCTGAGGGATATCGCTGAGAGTATCACATACCGTGTTCTTCAGGGGGTAGCCTATTCTGGTGAAACGATAAGAGTGCGTGCTGTCATTTATGATTCTTTGACAACAACAACAGCTGAACAGTCGGTGACAACACACACAGTACGGACCTTATATTGGCGTAGCATTATCTGCGTTTGCTGCTCATGCTATGACAATGATTTCTGTTCGTATATATTTTAACACAATTGTTTCTCTTATCAATCAGCATATTGAGTAATTCATAACGATAGCTTTGCTAACTTTTGATTCTCACATTTCATAAGTTGGATAATTTGCCAGAACCTGACATAATTTTTTGTTTCTGTAAGACGATGGGAAACACAGTTTTTGATATCTTGGAGAGCTATATATTCATGTAGCTACTCGGAGATCAGCTATCCTGATATCTTGAAGATTGACCTATTTTGATATCGTGGAGATTGACCTATCTTGATAAAGTGGTGGAGCTTGAGACTTGGATTTGAATATTTTGATACTTGTCCTTCAGATTGAACTTTGGAGATAGAACTGTGGAGATTAGATATCTTATTACAAAGCAGTGCTGGAATATTGTGTTGGAGCTGACTATCTTGGAGATTTGAACTCTTGAAACTTGTTCATATCTCCTTCATTGTTTTTTAATTCAGACTCTTGATATCTGGTATCTTAAGCCGTTGATATTTGATATCTTGGAGATTGATCTTTTTGAAGGTGGAAACCATAGCTTACATGTGTAGGTGACAATTCAATTGTTCTCGAGCTGACATTTTGTAATTTAATACAATATCGTGAATGATGGGTATCGATTGTATGCAACATAGAATTTCTGTGGGCATTTTTACCCCAATCTTTATCTTCATGCTGTACAAAAAGGGAATTCACTTTAGAAATTCATTCATCAGGACACTCAAAATGACAAAGGTTAGGCACTACACTTTTTTCTTTTGTTTTTTCCCTTGCATTATGTTGCAGTCTGCAAATATTCACAACCCATCCAATCTACATTTTCATGCACCAACAAGATTCACAAGCAATATATTTTCCAAATGACCAACAATATGACCAACAGCGATTATTATTGCTTGCGACTGATATTGAGAAAAATCCTGGTCCATTCTTCAGTAATTTGCATGGTCGACCATCTTATGTAATATTAGCGGACTATCACCAAGAAAGTGTTCTGTTCCCGGATGAGTCAATGTATATGTAATTGTTTACTTTTCTGCTTGCAAGCCTGTTTTGAATCGGATGTATAGTCGTGGACAAAGCACAATTTACATGAAATTGTGTATCAAGGCGATGTTAAGCTATTTGGTAGCCTTCCTACCATATCTGCATTGTGCACCACAGTCATGATGGCGACCATAAGAATGCGTTGTGTGTAATTAGCGATAAATACAGATCTATATACCCTCCCCGTCTGGTATCTCCAACTGAAACACATTGTTATACATATATACCAAGTTTCAAAATCCAACACTGTATATGTGAAATTTGGCTCTTTTCGGAGAATTGGAGCGATATGCAAGAGTGCAACAATAGTAAACGGAAGAACTTCTTGCTATCACTTACATATAGCATTAATATAGCCACCTCATTAGCGACTGCCTCAGGACCCTTGGTTCTCTGGTTTTAACTTTGAAAACTGTTAAATGTGCCGGTTCGTCGACGAGATTGCATGCTTGACCAGAGCTAAGTTGAGGAAATGGTCTGCTCCTCGCCATTTTTTTTTCCATTGCGCTTAACCCGGGGCTAGGGGCCGTATGAACCCATGTACTTCAAGATCCTCATGGTGCTCATATGAACAGTCACAATCAAAGCGTGACTGAGATACACCATTCTCTAGATAACGACTTTAGAACGATTATTATGGATTAAGAATACTGATCAGCGATACGGATTTTATATTTTTGGAACATCATGATGTCTTGTCGGCATCATTGAAAACTGTTGACCGCTTCTCTCTAGCAGGAAACTAGCCTATGTTTATGTATACTATGATTGTCTTTTTTGAATTTGGTGCTAATACTGTTATATGGATATGGAATAGGTCTTTGGATTATGGACGCCGATATTCTTTAATGGATGACGGCTGAATTATGAATGACGGACTAGACGCTTGTATTTGTATTCCGTTCCACCAGACCAAAATATAGTGTAGGTATTGTACCTGTCAGTTATAGAATTGATTACAATAACGCTGTTGGTCTCTTATTGTACCTGTTAGTTATAGAATTGATTACAATAACGCGATTGGTCTCTTATTGTACCTGTTAGTTATAGAATTGATTACAATAACGTTATTGGTCTCTTATTGTACCTGTTAGTTATAGAATTGATTACAATAACGTTATTGGTCTCTTATTGTACCTGTCAGTTATAGAATTGATTACAATAACGGTATTGGTCTCTTATTGTACCTGTCAGTTATAGAATTGATTACAATAACGTTATTGGTCTCTTATTGTACCTGTTAGTTATAGAATTGATTACAATAACGCTACTGGTCTCTTATTGTACCTGTTAGTTATAGAATTGATTACAATAACGCTATTGGTCTCTTATTGTACCTGTTAGTTATAGAATTGATTACAATAACGCTATTGGTCTCTTATTGTACCTGTTAGTTATAGAATTCATTACAATACCGCTATTGGTCTCTTATTGTACCTGTTAGTTATAGAATTGATTACAATAACGCTATTGGTCTCTTATTGTACCTGTTAGTTATAGAATTGATTACAATAACGTTATTGGTCTCTTATTGTACCTGTCAGTTATAGAATTGATTACAATAACGTTATTGGTCTCTTATTGCACCTGTCAGTTATAGAATTGATTACAATAACGCTATTGGTCTCTTATTGTACCTGTTAGTTATAGAATTGATTAAAATAACGCTATTGGTCTCTTATTGTACCTGTCAGTTATAGAATTGATTACAATAACGCTATTGGTCTCTTATTGTACCTGTTAGTTATAGAATTGATTACAATAATGCTATTGGTCTCTTATTGTACCTGATAGTTATAGAATTGATTACAATAACGCTATTGGTCTCTTATTGTACCTGTTAGTTATAGAATTGATTACAATAACGCTATTGGTCTCTTATTGTACCTGTTAGTTATAGAATTGATTACAATAACGCTATTGGTCTCTTATTGTACCTGTTAGTTATAGAATTGATTACAATAACGCTATTGGTCTCTTATTGTACCTGTTAGTTATAGAATTGATTACAATAACGCTATTGGTCTCTTATTGTACCTGTCAGTTATAGAATTGATTACAATAACGTTATTGGTCTCTTATTGCACCTGTCAGTTATAGAATTGATTACAATAACGCTATTGGTCTCTTATTGTACCTGTTAGTTATAGAATTGATTACAATAACGTTATTGGTCTCTTATTGTACCTGTTAGTTATAGAATTGATTACAATAACGCTATTGGTCTCTTATTGTACCTGTCAGTTATAGAATTGATTACAATAACGCTATTGGTCTCTTATTGTACCTGTTAGTTATAGAATTGATTACAATAACGCTATTGGTCTCTTATTGTGCCTGTCAGTTATAGAATTGATTACAATAACGCTATTGGTCTCTTATTGTACCTGTTAGTTATAGAATTGATTACAATAACGCTATTGGTCTCTTATTGTACCTGTTAGTTATAGAATTGATTACAATAACGTTATTGGTCTCTTATTGTACCTGTCAGTTATAGAATTGATTACAATAACGTTATTGGTCTCTTATTGTACCTGTCAGTTATAGAATTCATTACAATAACGTTATTGGTCTCTTATTGTACCTGTTAGTTATAGAATTGATTACAATAACGCTATTGGTCTCTTATTGTACCTGTTAGTTATAGAATTGTACCTGTTAGTTATAGAATTGATTACAATAACGCTATTGGTCTCTTATTGTACCTGTTAGTTATAGAATTGATTACAATAACGCTATTGGTCTCTTATTGTACCTGTCAGTTATAGAATTGATTACAATAACGCTATTGGTCTCTTATTGTACCTGTCAGTTATAGAATTGATTACAATAACGCTATTGGTCTCTTATTGTACCTGTCAGTGATAGAATTGATTACAATAACGCTATTGGTCTCTTATTGTACCTGTCAGTTATAGAATTGATTACAATAACGCTATTGGTCTCTTGTTGTACCTGTCAGTTATAGAATTGATTACAATAACGCTATTGGTCTCTTGTTGTACCTGTCAGTTATAGAATTGATTACAATAACGCTATTGGTCTCTTGTTGTACCTGTTAGTTATAGAATTGATTACAATAACACTATTGGTCTCTTATTGTACCTGTCAGTTATAGAATTGATTACAATAACGTTATTGGTCTCTTATTGTACCTGTCAGTTAGAGAATTGATTACAATAACGCTATTGGTCTCTTATTGTACCTGTCAGTTATAGAATTGATTACAATAACGTTATTGGTCTCTTATTGTACCTGTCAGTTATAGAATTGATTACAATAACGTTATTGGTCTCTTATTGTACCTGTCAGTTATAGAATTGATTACAATAACGCTATTGGTCTCTTATTGTACCTGTCAGTTATAGAATTGATTACAATAACGCTATTGGTCTCTTATTGTACCTGTCAGTTATAGAATTGATTACAATAACGCTATTGGTCTCTTATTGTACCTTTCAGTTATAGAATTGATTACAATAACGCTATTGGTCTCTTATTGTACCTGTCAGTTATAGAATTGATTACAATAACGCTATTGGTCTCTTATTGTACCTGTTAGTTATAGAATTGATTACAATAACGCTATTGGTCTCTTATTGTACCTGTCAGTTATAGAATTGATTACAATAACGTTTTTGGTCCCTTATTGTACCTGTCAGTTATAGAATTGATTACAATAACGCTATTGGTCTCTTATTGTACCTGTCAGTTATAGAATTGATTACAATAACGTTATTGGTCTCTTAATGTACCTGTCAGTTATAGAATTGATTACAATAACGTTATTGGTCTCTTATTGTACCTGTCAGTTATAGAATTGATTACAATAACGCTGTTGGTCTCTTATTGTACCTGTCAGTTATAGAATTGATTACAGTAACGCTATTGGTCTCTTATTGTACCTGTCAGTTATAGAATTGATTACAGTAACGTTATTGGTCTCTTATTGTACCTGTCAGTTATAGAATTGATTACAGTAACGCTATTGGTCTCTTATTGTACCTGTCAGTTATAGAATTGATTACAGTAACGCTATTGGTCTCTTATTGTACCTGTCAGTTATAGAATTGATTACAGTAACGCTATTGGTCTCTTATTGTACCTGTCAGTTATAGAATTGATTACTATAACGTTATTGGTCTCTTATTGTACCTGTCAGTTATAGAATTGATTACAATAACGCTATTGGTCTCTTATTGTACCTGTCAGTTATAGAATTGATTACAAAAACGCTATTGGTCTCTTATTGTACCTGTCAGTTATAGAATTGATTACAATAACGCTATTGGTCTCTTATTGTACCTGTCAGTTATTGAATTGATTACAATAACGCTATTGGTCTCTTATTGTGCCTGTCAGTTATAGAATTGATTACAATAACCCTATTGGTCTCTTATTGTATCTGTCAGTTATAGAATTGATTACAATAACGCTATTGGTCTCTTATTGTACCTGTCAGTTATAGAATTGATTACAATAACGCTATTGGTCTCTTATTGTACCTGTCAGTTATAGAATTGATTACAATAACGCTATTGGTCTCTTATTGTACCTGTCAGTTATAGAATTGATTACAATAACGCTATTGGTCTCTTATTGTACCTGTCAGTTATAGAATTGATTACAATAACGCTATTGGTCTCTTATTGTACCTGTCAGTTATAGAATTGATTACAATAACGCTATTGGTCTCTTATTGTACCTGTCAGTTATAGAATTGATTACAATAACGCTATTGGTCTCTTATTGTACCTGTTAGTTATAGAATTGATTACAATAACGCTATTGGTCTCTTATTGTACCTGTCAGTTATAGAATTGATTACAATAACGCTATTGGTCTCTTATTGTACCTGTCAGTTATAGAATTGATTACAATAACGCTATTGGTCTCTTATTGTACCTGTCAGTGATAGAATTGATTACAATAACGCTATTGGTCTCTTATTGTACCTGTCAGTTATAGAATTGATTACAATAACGCTATTGGTCTCTTGTTGTACCTGTCAGTTATAGAATTGATTACAATAACGCTATTGGTCTCTTATTGTACCTGTTAGTTATAGAATTGATTACAATAACGCTATTGGTCTCTTATTGTACCTGTCAGTTATAGAATTGATTACAATAACGTTATTGGTCCCTTATTGTACCTGTCAGTTATAGAATTGATTACAATAACGCTATTGGTCTCTTATTGTACCTGTCAGTTATAGAATTGATTACAATAACGCTATTGGTCTCTTATTGTACCTGTCAGTTATAGAATTGATTACAATAACGTTATTGGTCTCTTATTGTACCTGTCAGTTATAGAATTGATTACAATAACGTTATTGGTCTCTTATTGTACCTGTCAGTTATAGAATTGATTACAATAACGCTGTTGGTCTCTTATTGTACCTGTCAGTTATAGAATTGATTACAGTAACGCTATTGGTCTCTTATTGTACCTGTCAGTTATAGAATTGATTACAGTAACGTTATTGGTCTCTTATTGTACCTGTCAGTTATAGAATTGATTACAGTAACGCTATTGGTCTCTTATTGTACCTGTCAGTTATAGAATTGATTACAGTAACGCTATTGGTCTCTTATTGTACCTGTCAGTTATAGAATTGATTACAGTAACGCTATTGGTCTCTTATTGTACCTGTCAGTTATAGAATTGATTACTATAACGTTATTGGTCTCTTATTGTACCTGTCAGTTATAGAATTGATTACAATAACGCTATTGGTCTCTTATTGTACCTGTCAGTTATAGAATTGATTACAAAAACGCTATTGGTCTCTTATTGTACCTGTCAGTTATAGAATTGATTACAATAACGCTATTGGTCTCTTATTGTACCTGTCAGTTATTGAATTGATTACAATAACGCTATTGGTCTCTTATTGTGCCTGTCAGTTATAGAATTGATTACAATAACCCTATTGGTCTCTTATTGTATCTGTCAGTTATAGAATTGATTACAATAACGCTATTGGTCTCTTATTGTACCTGTCAGTTATAGAATTGATTACAATAACGCTATTGGTCTCTTATTGTACCTGTCAGTTATAGAATTGATTACAATAACGTTATTGGTCTCTTATTGTACCTGTCAGTTATAGAATTGATTACAATAACGCTATTGGTCTCTTATTGTACCTGTCAGTTATAGAATTGATTACAATAACGCTATTGGTCTCTTATTGTACCTGTCAGTTATAGAATTGATTACAATAACGTTATTGGTCCCTTATTGTACCTGTCAGTTATAGAATTGATTACAATAACGCTATTGGTCTCTTATTGTACCTGTCAGTTATAGAATTGATTACAATAACGCTATTGGTCTCTTATTGTACCTGTCAGTTATAGAATTGATTACAATAACGCTATTGGTCTCTTATTCTAACAGATATAAAGTAGCTGTTGGTGTTCTGTATACGTATGACGGAATTGTAATTATGGGCGGGCCAGTCTCCCTTCCCGGGTTGTGACGAACAAAAGGCGGCGTACGTGCTCGCCCATTCACTCACAGCTGTGGAGTGTAACGCTTGAAAAATCTATCGCCCCGTGTTTTCACGGCAAACACCAGTTAGTTCGAAAGTAAATACTTCGCATTTTAATCCGGGCAGATAATTTAGCAAACCAATATAAATTGCAAGTGCCTTCGACTACGAGTACAGTTTATCTGAGTAAATAGATTCAATTTGCACTATCACTGTCTACATGACAAGAAACCTTCTTAAATAATCATGTCTATGGGGCAGAAGAGCCCTCACACAGAAGTTCAAATACATCTGATCGCTGCTTATAGAAACATTCACATAAACTGTATTCGCGTGGTAAAGCGATAAGCTCAAATATGTTGAGCTGAAGTTGCCTGGAAAATATCTTGGGTGAGAGCTTCTTCTCGTGAAAGAATCTGGCGCAATAATCCATCTCTGCACACACTCTGTTTATAGAGATAACTACCAAGTAATACTCTCACGTTATTCATGTTTCATTGAGAAGGTGGGGGTACATTTCTGGTGTGGTTTCATGACGTAACATCGGTCGCGAATATCTACTGGTTTTTACGTAGCAGTTGACCAGGAAAACCTCCTCATCATTTCTCATATTCTTAACGATGGGTTTTTACCGCACAACCCTATAATGTAATACGCAATAATACTTACATTCGTCAGACATGCTCATTTCATCCACGCTGTTCCGCGTCCGGCATTACTGTCCAAATGGGTCGTTACGCCGTACAGGTTGAGAAGCTGGAATTTTCGACCCTCCGCGGCACGTGTTTAAATTCTGGTCGATCCGATGTCCCTTCCCCTCTAGACACCCCCGGCCACCTGTGTATCCCAGTTCCCTTTTGGAAATTACGGGTGTCTATAGGGCATTGGATTATATGAAAAATCGACGAATAGGCAAAGTGAGGGAAAATACTGGATATTTATTTGATTGAGAAAAATAAAGGCAATACGGGTGTAACGATATTGGGTGAATAAATTGGAGCGATATGCAAGAGGTAGGAAACATTAACGTCATCTGGCGACTGAAAATCAACCATATGACTACGAATTGAAGCCGTACGACGTCGGAAATTACAGGTTAGTTTTCCTAAGTTTCTTGCATTTACCAGGTTACCCCTCCAACAGACGTCCATGTTGCTCATCCATTAACATCAGATGAGTTGTTTGAACTGATCTGTCATCACAGCTCCCGAGCTAGCGTATCTAATTCCGCTTAAACCGGTGCTAGTATCCACCGTATTCTCGGGTCTGAATGTTAGGTGTCGACGAATACTTTTCTGTGGAGTCATATGGTTGCTTTTTAGTCATCCGACGTCGTGAATTTTCCAACTCTGGCATATCGCTCCAATCTACAGGGAAGTGTCACTCGGCACTAAACATTCAGACACGAGAATACGGTGAATTCTCAGACGTAGCCGTAATATCTCAACCGCGCTTTTATTGCAGCTATTCATATCGGGCCCATAGCACCGGCTTAAGCGGAATTAGATACGCTAGCTCGGGAGCTGTACATCGGGTAACCTGGTAAATGCAAGAATACCCAGAGAAACTAACCTGTAATACCCGACGTCGTACAGATTAAATAAGCACAGCGATGGAAACTACTGGGATATTTGATCAAGCAAAATAAGGGAGAATATCGAGTAAAATTACTATTGCATTGGATTATATGACCTTCAGCAAATAGGCACAATAAGGGGAAATATGGGGATATTTCATTGATGAAAATAAAGAGAAATACTGGGTGAAATAACAAGTGTATATATGAATAACGGAAATACGGAGGTACAATTAATAGATTAAGGTAAATAGATGAAAGACTTTGTGACTTGGTCAATGTTAGAGGATATGGATAAGAGGTAAAGGATATATCACTTGGAACGGATATTTATTACCAGTGGTTATGCGTCCTTGGTACGAGGGAGAATGAGCAGGGTGATGTAGGGGAATGAGCTGAACGGCATACTCTGTCATGTCTGTATGACCAGTGCGCATCGTACCACGATGGGGTGATATTCCAAGTGATAGTATGCGAGCTCAGTCAACAATAATTTTAACAACATTACCTTCATAATAATTCTCTACAACAGGTTAATCTTATAACATTAGGAATGATTTCATGCATTTACCGTTATCTGTGGATATATTCAAAAGGGAGAAAACTAGGATCCTTAATAATAACTCACTACAACATTATTATACTGTTATAACATTAGAAGTAACACGGAAGTTCCGTTCATTTACCGTCATATGTTGTGGAGACACAGCCACAATAACGAAAACTGGATCCATGATGATATCAAATGCCATAATCAAAATCATCATACCTGTTGTACTCTTATGATGGAAGTCCCATAACTTTGCCATTATTGTTGAGAGATATGAGTAAACTAACGAAAACTCGATCTGTCATAATTATTCACCACATCAACTTCACAAGTTTGATCCTAGAAATTATCACTTCATAATAACAGTTTTCCTCCATAAATCCGGCGCACATCTTACATTTCCTGACATTCCAGTATTTTGCTTCATAACGCATATGCCGAAAAGAAAGACCACACAATACGATGAAAACCCGTCGAATTCATCGGTGTCCACAGCATTCGCAAATTGGTCACGTTAACTTATCACGAACGAAATTAATTTCAAGACAAAATTTAGATTTTGAAAACAAGCATTTTGCAAGTCCTTTATTGATTGCGTTTGCTCATTTGAACATCATGGAGATCAAATCTACATCTGATGTTTCATCTGACTTATCAGAGTTTTCCTTCAATTTCGGTGAAGGGGACATATACCATTCACAGCTCGCGAGTTTTTCGAGAGCGAGGACAGGGACCGTATAGCGTTAGCTGAATGAGAAAGAACGGACGTAAAACGATTTAACTGAACTCAGTTATAGTTTTTATCAAGAGAATTACAGTCCTCGATAGGGCCAGTCTCCAGATGAAAGATGAAATTCGGTACCAAATCAGTCGTAAATATATACATAAATTGTCTAAATGATTATACTAGTAAATCAATCCATTCGGGTAACTCTGGCAAAACGTAAAATAAAAAGTAATATTCAACTGAAAAAACTACGAGTTTGTTCACATTAGTTTTTATTTTTTCTCTTATTATTATCAAGTTTATCGGCTGATATACACAGGTCAAATCTAACAATAGTGCAGGAAACAGTCGTCTATAATTTCCACGCGATAGTCATTCAAAGAACCTTCTCTATTATAAGCAATAAATTTCAAAGAAGCAGGACATGGGATTTTTGATGAATGTAACCTAAAATTGAGCTCTATGGATTTAGGATGTAATCACAACCGATGTTGCGGTATTGCTAGCAGAAATTCACTGCCGGCGATAGTGTCACACTGAATGTAGCATCATTTTATATGAATATGGTAACTAATGGGGTATGTGTTCTTGTTATAATTGTTTTCAGTTGATATAGAGTGCTCTTTTTACTATTGTAGACCCCGATTACAACAGTGACACTAGCTGTAGCGACTCGTCCGAGATGACCGAAACATATATATATCTACCAATCGGTATCGCTGTCTTGGTGATAAAATTATGCTGTATTGGCTTTTGTTGCATGAAAAGGCGTAGGTCGAATGGAACAGGTACGTACTTTAGAACTATGTTTTACTTTATCTATACAGTTCCAGACGGTGCATACAGTGTTGTACAATGACACTATTTGTTGTGTAAATACTTTCTAATTGACTGTATAGTTTGAACATACATGTTTCAGATGAAACTCCGGATGGGCAAATGTTTTATCATATTTCCTTAAATGTCTTTATGTATAGTTCACCGTTCCGGTCAAGCTACAGGGATTCCTCCATGGGTAACTGGCGTCAATCGTCCTCCGATGACTTTATCAGTGGTGGACCCTCCGACAGGCGACAGAAATGAGCTCGTTCGTAACGACACTGTGGCCACTGTGCATGAAGTGCAATCGCTACCAAACTTTGAGGTCACTAACAGACTGCCTGGTAATGTCCCACCACCTGTCTATACACTTGAGTCTCCTCCTACCTACAGTGAGGCGATGGCTTCACCAGGTGTCTCCGACACTCCACATCCGCCCGACAGTGAGGAACATTCCACAGGCGCCATTTCAAACACCCCTTATTATGAAGAGCGCTATAAGTATTAGGCATGGTGTTTGAGATATATATCGGGGAGTGGACGAATAGACCAGCAATCCTGTTACATAAACACTGAAGGTCACTTCTGTCCAAACTTTTACGTCCTGACGAGGAACTGCATCTATCATCGCTTTTATATATCATCACTATTTTAGATATCGCTCCTCAAATTACCGCAGACGATTTGAATCATTCCTCTCCCATATGCGAAATAAATATTTCGTGGATTATTCAAATATAAAGCAATTACGAGTTATTGTATTCTTTCTGACATGTTTTGCAGACATGAAAATCGCTCGAAGTCCGCTATAGGCCAAGCATATTTAAAGCACCGGTTATTCGGAATTGAACAAGCATCTTTACTTTTGCTGAGTATGTATTGGGGTGCTATCCCGCAAGAAAGACTTATTTTACAAAAGATGAATCTTATTAGATGAGGAAATTGAATAGAGGAAAATGTTCATGGATGACAGCTCCGCTAATTACGTATGAGTGATTCTATCCACATATGTAATCAGCGGAGCTGTCATTGCTAATTGAATGTAACAGTTATCACTTGATGGGGTCAAATAGGATAATCATATTACAGTATATATCCCACCAAACGTGCATAGGGTTTTATTCTCACACAGATATTAAATAATGAGACGGTTAAACATCTCCTCCTGGTTAATGATATAAGGTGTAGCTGTATTAGTCCAATGACTATGTATAAATCACCAGAAAATACAGAACATCCTAATACAAGGCATCCTATGGATAACTTCTTTATTGCTGTGGAGCTGACGTTTCGTTGGAGATACTTCCAATTTTTTTAAAGCGTAGAAAAAGTTGGAAGTGTCTTCAACGAAACGTCAGCTCCACAGCAATAAAGAATACTTTATACCAGTTTGGTATAGGAAAGATTTTAGTACTGAAAATTGGTCTAGTCTCATGCGGGATTCGGACCAGCGAAAACCGTAGTAATGCACATAGTCGCCAGCGCTATATGCCAACGATCTAAACCACTCGCCTAACGGGTTTCCCGCAAAATACGAGGCAGCAGATCGGTAGTCTTCAAAGCGAACATACAGTACCCGCTGATCAGTAATGACACAGCTCCTAAAGCGGAATACACAAATATACATATTAGAAAGTCATTTAGAAAGTGTGCAACAGTATTTTCGTTATTTCGGGATAACATTATCTTAGTGAAGCACAGATTCTGGTGTTGAAAATTGCTGGTGGAGTCCCATGCGGGATTCGAACCAGCGACCATCAGAGTAAGGCACCCAACCGCCAGCACTATATAATATTAGTGTTACCAGGTGGTGGTTAAGGAGTTGAGAATACCTATTCCGTTTGCATCTGGATCGACTTATTCCTCCGCTGGAATGACTTTGGAGGTAACAAATACAAACAGTTCCTCAATGAGAAAGGTGCTTTCCATCCCACCACTCATCCCAAAATGCCTAAAAGTCTATACAAAGCTAGATTTATATCTGGTTCCTGAAGCTGCCATTTCAAGAAATTCAGATGTGCAATCCATGTGTATAGTTAAAAACTCGAAAAGTCTTACGGAAGAACTACATAGTAAAGGACAAATACCGTATAGACATGCACCTGCTTTAGATTTCTCGATTCTATATACTACTATTCCTCATTAGGATCTCATGGAACATCTTGGCTGGTTAATAGTATCGATGTCCAATAAATTGGGTCACTGGTATATTAAAAACAGAAGCCATTTGACTTTCTTCAGTTCTACTGCACGTAAAGGATATCATTATTGGGGTGTTTCGATTGAATTTCTCATTAACAATATCTATGTGAAATTTGACAATACCATTTACCAGACTTTTTGGCACATCTCTATTTGTTCCCGTACGAAAATATGGCTATATGCAGAAATTGTCAAAATATTACCATTCCAAAGCCCGTTCTTTCTCATTCACCAAGCACTGTACAAACGATCTTCGAGCACTGGATTATCCCTATATCGGCGACGCTGCGAAGGACACTACATGAGATTTTTGTCCAAATCCTACAGTATTTCATAGAATCCTTCAAAAAATCCTACAGAATCCTTCAAAATATCCTATAGGATTCTTCAAGATTGTTTTCTAAAGAACGCCAATATGATTTTTTGTAAGGGATGGCTGCACGAACGAACACTTATTTGACTTACGCATATGTTGTACTGATTGAGTCGTTGTATAACCATCTCCACATTATTTTCCCGATCCAGATCCTTTTATCGAGATATTATCCGGTTAGCTTTGACAAACTATGGGCCTTGCGAAACGTAATTCGTGGATTTTTGAAAGATTCCCGCTATTCCAAAGGGAAGTCGCCAATACATGTATACTTCCAGATGTATACCAATAGTAAAATATTCTCATGATGCTTCATCAAGCAAGGGTATTTGTCGGGCATGTTTGATGCCCATAACATGCACGAGCGTGGGAATTGGGAACTGATCAACCTTCAGATATAGATTAACAGTGGTGTTCATGCAGAATTGAAGGTTACGAAGATAAAGTTCCCTTGCCACAGAGATAAGAAAGAAAAGCTTGCTGTAAAATACTAATGAAACAACGATTGTCGGGATATTAGAGCGACCGGTTGCTATCGATAAGCCTATGCGATGAAGAACAAGGCATAAAGTTATACGCATGTCACAAAACGATTCTCCATTTGGGTAACCTTCTGGAGTTGCCTTTGACCGAAAATACATATTCTTTCGTTCATAGAGATATAGGTCTAGAAAATTCGATTGGCCCACTCACTTGCATTACAAGCGTCTAGTCCGTCATTCATAATCCAGCCGTCGTCCATTAGAGAATATCCGCGTCCATAATCCAAAGACCTATTCCATTTCCATATAACAGTATTAGCACCAAATTCAAAAAGACAAAGGTATACATAAACATAGGCTTGTTTCCTGCAAGAGAGAAGCGGTCAACACTTTTCAATGATGCCGGCAAGACATCATGATGTTCCAAAATATCAAATCCGTATCGCTGATCAGTATTCTTAATCCATAATATTCGTTATAGAGTCGTCATCTAAAAATGATGTACCTCAGTCACGCTTTGATTGTGACTGTTCATATGAGTACTATGAGGATCTTGAAGTACATGGGCTCATACGGCCCCTAGCCCCGGGTTAAGCGGAATTAGACACATGTTACGAAACGTAGCGCCATAGATCTTGCACGCTACGTTCGTATTTTGCTGATGGAAAATTTATTTACCCCTCACCAGAAAGATGAATACATGTACCTATTTTAAAAGGGTTTGTAATTGTTTTTGTTAAAATTAGGAAAGATGAATACATGTACCTATTTTAAAAGGGTTTGTAATTGTTTTTGTTAAAATTAGGAAAGATGAATACATGTACCTATTTTAAAAGGGTTTGTAATTGTTTTTGTTAAAATTAGGAGAAATTACGTCAAAATTCTTTCGGAAGATAGCGAAATTCAAATGTTTTGGTGAAGTCACGGTTGGCCGAACACCAACCCTTGTCTCTGATTGGACGAAAGTGCACAGCACATGCTCAACTTAGCGCACTTAGCCGTTGAGGTATCTGTTCTGCTTTTGTTCTTCTTCACAGACATTTGTTCTGAATACAAACTTGCGTGCAATACATACTCTCTCCTTTGGACCGTTCTTACTATCTATATCGGTCACACATTTCTTTATTATTCCACAGGTGACTTGATAGGGCTATTACATCACCTCTTTGAAATATTTGTAACCAATACCGCTCAAGCCGGTGCTAGGGACCGTCTGATCATGCCATTCAATATGTCCATATGAACAGCTACAATAAAAGCGTAGCTGAGATACAAATCAACTCATGGATACCTTTGGTTCTAGTGATGGTTTTAGAAATATGCAGTCAGTATATTTGTCTGGGGGGTCATATGACTTCTTGTTAGTATGCCGCCTCGTTGGGGAGAATTCATCGCTAGTTGAATTTAGTGTTGAGAAGACTAATTAAATGCAACAGTAACATGGTGGTGGGAAAAGATGTCGGCGTACTGACAAGAAGTCATATGACCCCACAGACAAATATACTGACTGCATATTTCTAAAACCATCACAAGAACGAAAAGTGATCGCTGTGATGATTTGTATCCTACGTTTTTTTTTATTGTAGCTTTTCGTGTGGACATATTGAATGATATGAACACACGACCCTTAGCACCGGCGTGAGTGGTATTAGATAAAATTCAGAACGATGATGTAATGGTCCTCTCCAGTCATTTGAAAATGATGAACTATGTGACTGCCAGATAGTAAAATAAAAGCGGCCCAAACTAGAGAGTATGATTTAAATAAGTTCGTATTCAAAACAAATACCTGTTATTCCCGACGCCGATCAAGCAACAGATAAATATCACTAGAAAACGAACATAAACATCTGTTTTATTTCGATTGTAACCATGGTATACTTCTTTCTGTTTCGATGTATGTGACACACCTCTGTCACACAACAATTAAAATAAACAAGTGAGAAATGATTACATTGTAGTCAAAACCTGTGGCTGTGGCAGTAATACAGTGAAAGACATATTAGTGGAGGGAGTGGTCTTCATATGAGTAGATATATTTTTGTCATTTAGAAAGTGATCGTATAACAGTATTTTCGTTATTTTGAGATTACACTATCTTGGAAAAGCACAGAACCTAGTGCTGAACAATTGGTCGAATACCATGCGGGATTCGTACCAGCTACCCCAGAGTCAGGCACCTAATCACCAGCACTGTATGTCGGCGAGTGGTTTAGATCGCCGACATACAGTGATGGTGATTAGGTGCCTGACTCTGGGGCCGCTGTTTCGAATTCCGCATAGTATTCGACCAATTTTTCAGCACTAGGTTCTGTGCTTTTTCAAGATACTGTAATCCCAAAATAACGAAAATACTGTTCATATGAGTACTTACTCATGCACGTTAGAAAAAAAGAAGGTTCTTATAGGCATCTGAATTTTAGAATTATTATAAGTCTTAGCCCATTTTTTGATGTGAGATCCACGTGACTTGTACATGTAGTTCCAGAGACTGTGTATCTCGGAACTTGTGTTGAAAATTAGAGCAATTCAATATGGCTACCGATACTTTTGATTAATCGACTTCGTATGAGGCAGACACAGTCCTGGCACTGTACAGCGTATATATACCAAATAATATGTAAATCCATTAAGTGCTTTCGGAGATACCAGCACGGACATACGGGCAGGCAAAAACTTCCATATGAAAAAAAAATTCCGCAACCATCGGTGGAAAAAATGACAACCCACTGAGTTGTAGAAATGAAACAAAAACAAAGACTTTCAACTTTATTTAAGTCATTCCAAAGGTGATTTAAGTGCAATATATCTTGACTAGTTCGCTAAACATGGTCTCTGTATAAGAGAATACGATGTCGAATAGACCTCTTTTCTCGTCATTATTTTTGGTACATCAAATCATTGCATCCAGGAAAATAACTGCCAAGGTAAAGTTAATATTTTCAATTTATTGTATGAGATGTAACAGACAGCCCTCAAGGGGTAAGGTGCAATACACATTTAATATGAGAGATATCTAAGTATCGAAATCAAATTGAAAAACTCCATTTACGAAATTGATTGACAAAGTAAGGTATATTGTGATGGTGTTCCAAGTGTAAGCCCACTAGCAAAAATGGGCTCTGACCTGAGAGGATGACGTCAAATGGAATAAGTTTCTGTCCATTGTGTGCTGATTCATAAAATTATCGAATTCTCTGGTCCAGGAGTGATTAAACAGGTACTGGTAATGCTTGTCTAAAGGGATTCTGAATGCCAATGAGGACGGGGGCGTCGATCACTGCTGCGTAAGGCCTGCGTTAAAAGAGCTGCGTGCCAAATGTCAGGCTTGTAACCAAAAGTGCACAATATAACCGCACAACTATTATGGATTGTTCCCTCACAGGAGAGTCTAACTCATTTTGTAACAGACGTAGATGAGAAATCTGTGCTGAAACAATTGAACAAATCTATATCAATTTGTCAATCCAGTTGCGCACATTGCATTACAAATTGCCTTCATTATCATGATTCACGGCAGTGTTATTAACCGAGAAACTGCACAGATTGGAGGGGTCGTGAGTTCGATTCTCGTTGACGGCTGAACTACTCTAAATACTACATTGTCATTTCTGTATGATAGAACCAGTTGCGCATAAAGTCAGTTGTTGTTAAACAACATAATTGGGTGAAAGTTGGAGAGTTGTTCCCCTTACTTTGGAAACGTAATTGTTGCGTTTGTTGTTATGATGCATGATCTATAATTCGATACCAAGTATTATTTATTTATAATCATAATGATAATGCGTTACTTGTTTACGTATTACCAATTTGTAAATTATATAGATCGAGTAGATAAAGTGATTACTAGAATTAGTGAACTTATTTTTCTACTTCTATGCAATGTATGCAAATCAGTTGAACAACTGACAAGGTTGTGGCTCGTCTAAACGGAAACCAACGAAGCAATGATTCATTCCACCGAATATCTCAGAAGAATTGCATATGAATTCCAAATAGCCTGAAGACAGGGTTTTCGTGTGAGATCGGAGGTTGAAAAGTGTCTCTTAGCGCATGCGTAACATCCCGTCATGTAAGGGGAACTCGAATACAAACACTACTGTGCATCTCGATATCGACAAAACTAAGGATGGGCTTACACATGCGTTATGGACGCGGATATTCTTTAATGGATGACTGTCGAATTATGAATGACGGACCAGACGCTTTTAAGTACAGACTCGTTCAAATCGCGCTGCGCTTGGAAACGAAAATAGCTCCCCCATACACCACCATTGCCCTACATTTGTGCAAAAGTTTTTCATTCATAACCAATCAACGTATATGTAAAAACAATCACGAGGATATAAACAACACTTTATAGGTTATGTGTAGGTTGGAAGTGTGCCACCTGAAGATCTGTTGGCATTTATTTCAAATACATTCGTTTATGTACATTTTGTAATTTGAGGAGAATTTTGGTTTCACTGTTAGTTGTCTGGGTTTAGAACTGGTCGTACCAGAATTTGTTCATTGGAAAGTGGACTGTATTTTAGTGAGAGAGAGTGAAAAAAATCTTTGCTCAGTTCTGAAAAAGTTTCGCAGCTGAGAAGGAAGTGTGTTTCAATTTCCACTGAATTATCATTGAGCTGTTTATAGGTTCGTTCAGACCAAATGATTCCGTGATATCGTCCAGTTTCAATTTCTAATGTGTGGCTGCTTGTCCGTCATCGTTTTGTAAGGGTGTTCGTATGGTTAGTGTTGGTAACACTGTTCAGTTATTCTTGTCTAAAATAAATTTTGTATATTTGCAATAAGATGGTGAGTTTTCTGAAGTTTGTTTTCAAGCAATTCAGCGATACAGTAGTTCTGATATTGTTCGTCCATCTTAGACAGGCAAGGTTTTATGTTTGTTTGATGGCTGTATGAAGAGTTTATTATTTCAGTTTGTGCGTGTGTCATCTTGTTAATTATATTGATTTTTGGTCAGTAATAGTGATCTGACCGGTTAAACATTTTCAGTTTATACCTTAAATGTCGGAGTTGTATAATGTGATTGGTTTTATCAGAATCTGAAAGGATCTAGTGTGAATCTTGATTGGTATGGAACCGCCTTGGCGAATTCTCTGGATTTTAACTAGGGGTTTCCTTCATTCCAAATTTAATTTGCAATTTACACAGATTCCCATGTATCGATGGATAGAACAGGTGTTGATGATTGGAGCTGCGTTATACTCTTTCTTCCCTGTAGGATCATGGACTTTCTTTTGTCAGTGTTCACTTCGAGGTGTCATATTTGGAAATAATTGAAGGTGTGTTGTAGTCCTTCCTTAGTTTCTGACATGATGACTAGGTCAACATCATACATTAAGCGGTAAATTATGTTGCTATATGTAGTAAGGGGTCATTGTTCTCAGCTGATGAGAACATGAGATCATTTAAGAAAATATTGAATAGTGTTGAGCTGCAGATGTCACCTTGGCGGACACCTACTACTGTACTTGTAATCAGTGGGGATATCGGTAGTAGCCTATCATTTTTCGATTATAACGTTATTTCCCTGTGCATGTCCTTAAGTATTGTAAATATTCCCGCTTATGCTTAATCGGGGGAGTTTGAGAAAAAGGCCCTCATCCAAAGGCCTGTTTGAGAGCGACAAAGCAGAGAAGTAGTTTTTTAGCGTTTGATGTATTTGTCTACAAGGGCAGGTATTATGAAGAGGTTATCGATGATTCGCTAGTCTTTTTGAAAGCTAATCTCTGCATCAGGAAGTTTCGGCACCCCCCTCCACAACCTACCTGGTATGCACTGAAGTGTTCGAAAAGACATTTCTAGGCCATTTGACTCCGTCGGAGTATCGTTTTGGTGGTCTTGACCATTAAGGTTGTATTGTTGGGCAATTTGATTCTGTTTGCCACATTTTTCTGTTTATTGTAGGTCTGTCGGTGTTGATGGTTCCACGGGAATTTAGAGAGTTCCTTAAACAGTCTGTTACTAAATCTTACGTCCTTACAGTTCGGGTTAAGTTATCTTTTTGAGGGGCTTCTATGTTTTTTCCTGATTTGTTTTGGTATCATCGCTCTGCTAAGTGTATCTTGATGTCTCGCTTGGAATATTAAGCCAACAGCCAATATTGTTATTAAAATAATCAATACCTTTTTGATTACCTCGGTAGACTAACCTTTTATTGCTGGCTGTATTAAGGAACTTTGGTATTGATATTTTGGTAGTTGTCCTGGACGAAATTCAGTATATATCCGTTTTGGTGGTTTAGATTTATTCCATGCATATTTCATGTAGCAGATAATCTGACAGTGTCTGGGAAGGTAGTTTAAGGCTTTAATCTGCATGCTATAGATTGTGTGAGAAAATGAGTTATTGCAGATGGATAGGTCAATTAAAACATCACGCAACATTATAATGGTTCACTGTCTACTTAATGGCGCTACTGCCATTGTGATCATGGTTGGTAAGTTTTCCAGTTGAGCCATCGGTCAACACGTACAATACGAATACAATATGCCACATGAACAGGTACAATAAAAGCGTACCTGAGATACAACACATACATGTGTGTGCTTTAGAATAGGTTAACCAGAAGACTATACTGGCTCTGTCAGTATGTCGGCACCTCTTCCCTTATATGCGTTGTAATTTCGAATATCTATAATTGAATGTTGAACAGTGATACATAAGGAAGCGACTTTTCTTCCATGATATTTTACCCTGCCATGGTTGTCTGTGGTATTTTCAGGTGTTTGGTTGTCTCATGGATAGCTGCTTTGGAGGTCTACTTATATTTCCGAATCGTCATGGACAAAGTCTATTAATTTTTCCGATTCGTGAATTAGAACCAGCGACGAGGAATGTGTTCCAAAGTCGACTAAATCTTATAACTCTCTCAGATATAGCAGACAGGTAAGAACTTTCATCCCATTTTGTTGGCAGCTAGTTTTATTGAACATATACTGTTGGATTTGTGAAAGGAGGACAGGGCGGACTTTTGAAACAGGCCTTTGCCTTCAAGCGCCTCCATTTGGCGATACATGTCACACGCTGATAGCAAAAATACGAGCGTAGTGTGCGAGATCTATGCGATACGTTTCGTAACTTGTGTCTAATTCCGCTTAACCCGGAGCTTGGCGCCGTATGAACTTCTGTATTTCAAGATCTGCATAGTGTTCACATGAACAGGCACAATCAAAGCCTGACTAAGATACATTATACTCTACAACGAAAATTATATGGGTTTAGAATACCGATCAGCAATGCGGATTTAATATTTTTTGGAATTTCATGATGTCTTACCGGAATCATTTAGAGCTGTCGACCTCTTCTCTTGCAGGAAACTAGCCTATTTTTATGTATATCATTATTTATTCCTTTAATTTAGTGAAAATGTTATATGAATACGGTCGTTGGATTATGGGCGCTGAAATTCTTTAATGGACAACAACTGAATCTTGAATGTTGGACTAAACGCTTGTGTATTCCAGTACTTTTTAATAGAATGCTAATGCCAACAGGTTTTTGTCAGATGCATACTTACTTGTCGCTGGGATGAATATATAATATTGGAGCGATATGCAAGAGGTGGAAAAAATTTATGACATTTGGCGACTAAAAATCTACCATCCCTGTCACCTAACATTCAGACCCGATAATACGGTGGATTCTCGGTCGTAGTTTTAGTATCACAGCCGCGCTTTTAGTGCAGCTGTGTATATGGAGAATATGAATTATCCAAATGGCCCCTAGGACCGGCTGAAGCGGAAATAGATACGCTAGTTCGGGAGCTGTGATGACAAATCAAGTCAAAAACCTCATCTGATGTTGATGGATGAGAATTGTGTACGTCTGATAGGAGTTAACGATTCAACGTAGCGTAACCTGGTAAATGCAGGAATACGCAGAGAAACTAACCTGTAATGATTTCCCACCAAAACAATAAACCCACTTATATTTGTCGAGTGACATGTACGTGCCTTGGGGACTAACAGTCCAGCAGCAGAATGCTGACATATACAGGTAGTCCTGGATGGATGATTAGTTCTTCACACTCACTCTCAACATTATTCCAGGTTTCAATATTATCCCGATTATGGATTATGGATTATGGACGCGGACATCCTTTAATGGGCGACGGCTGAATATTGAATGACAGACTAGACGCTTGTATTCGTAGTAGTCTGATAATGTCAGTTCTTTGCAGTTTCGCTGAAGAAATCGTCAGTCCCGCCAATATTCAACAACCGATGGTTAACATTACAGCCGCTGGTCTCTGTTGATCGGTTTGTACAATATATGGTGCACTATTTTAGGTGGATTATACCTTTTACGACAGTATAGGTAACAGGGAAAGTAATGGTTATTTGTAAGCACTACAGCAATCGAATACTAACACATTAACGATTAGTGTTGTTTTACTCTATGAATTGCTATGCAGTATATTTGACACAAATTATACCATTACATGTTTACGGACTTGTAATGCTTACATCGACGTAGTAGTGGCTAATTCATTCTATGGGGTATATGCCAGAGTTGAGTTCATGAAATGCCATAATGGAGTCCACACATTGTTATGTGTAGAAGGAATGGGTCGTTGTGTCCATGATCCCATCCAAGTGGGTGAAGTTTGATGGAGAATCCAATTGATTAGGATATCAGGCCAAAGAGTGATGTTTGTTGAGGATGTCTGTAGTGTTGAACCAGACCAGGAGGTGATGTTTGATAAGGATATATGTGGTGATGAACCAGATCAGGACGTTTGTGTTTATGGGCCAGGCCAGAAGGTGATGTTTGATGAGGATATTTGTGGGATAGGCCAGTCCAGACCATGACGTTTGTGTTTATGGGTCCGACCGGGAGCTGATGTTCGAGGAGGATGTTTGATGGGGACGTTTGTGTTTATGGGTCAGACCAGGAGATGATGTTTGAGGACGATATTTGTGGAGATTTGTGGGGATAGTTGATGAGGATGGCCTACCGAGGAAGTAATTTACATATTTTAAGGGGCGATAATCACTCTTCATTTTTGTGTTCACCCGGGTTTATAAATTACAAGTTTATAAATTGTTTCCTTCATGTCAAAGATGGGGTTAACTGTTAACTTTATATTTCTCACCAGTTGTGTGTCCATTTCTGTTAGGGTGGATTCCACCTTGACCCATCCGCTCGTTCACATTGAAATTGCTATGTGAGACAAAGTGGGCATTGGTTTCAGTACATAACAGACGTATGTGAGAGTTCACCATGTCGGTTCCCTGATTATTGTTGTTAGCTGGAATACTCATGACTACCATGCTTGCAGTTGGAATCACTTGCATGGTTGTGTCAGTAAGTGTCCGATATTTTCGCGTTGTTTCGAGGGTCTCAGCTCGCTGAGTTTCTTTGGCACTAACCGAGAATGCTATGCATTTTGGGTGGAACTGGCTTAATTTGAACCCCACTATATACTTAATGGCGCCAGCAATACCTTTGTTTCTCAGCTCAGTAGCAGCGACATATTTCACATATTAAAATTCCTAGCACTGATAATGATTTGATAATGACCATAAATTTTCGATTGGCGAGTTCACATGTCCTGTTCCTGATTCACTGATGCTATGGTATTCGGCATCAAAACGGCTAAATAGATTCAGTCAATCAGTAGCTCTCGCGACTGGCTTATCAATGTCGGACCTGGTGCCTGTATATTTAGTTCGACATTTCATATTCAAACTTGTGCAGAAATGGACAATTAAAATCAAAATCGAGCTAGACGAAGAGAAAATATATTCGATCTCAGCGTAGGTGAGGTCGGTTGTCACACAGTTGGATTATGTTATTTATTTTTGTTTACAAAAAAGAATTTCCAATCTCAGTTTGCATTCATTTACCTATCGATATTGTTGTATGCTTACGCTACCTCTCTCTGGGCGGTTTTGTGCTCAAATGGGTGCAGTAGCGAGTAAACACCTTTTCTCGGAGTTGCCTTCCCTCTAGATCTCGATAGCCGATCTATACTGTATATGTCGCTAGACTATTACCCAGTAGCATCATGAATATTGTTTTGACAGCCGACGTATCTCAATGCATTTTCTCTCACACGGTTTTCAATTTCTATTAAATTCCAATTGCTGATCACCCTAGAAATGAAGCCACTGGTATTTTTGATTGGCTGAAGATTCGTTCAGATAATATACACTAAACATCTGGCGATATGTAACCATGCTACACGAACATTTACGAGTGAAATGTCTGCAAACTCCTGTTCAGTTGGCCTACATACCTAATTTGAAAAAAATATATATATCTATCTAGTCACAAATTTCATTCTACAGTAGTAACTTAAAAACTGCTAACCAATTCAACTGGTCTCACAACTGACCTTTTTGTTGACAGTATGCAGAAAACCATTTTCAAATTCTGGTATAACATAGCACCACGGCCGGTTGGTATATAAAGACAAACGCCTGTATTAGACGAAAATTGGTACACTACTCCCCCCCCCAACCCCTCATGTCTCCATCGTACGACAGTTGTAAAATTTCTTCAACACACTGTGTAAAATCCTAATTGTAACAGTTCACATTTTCGAAATCTATGAATGGAACTAATAAACAAGCGTGTAGTCCGTTATTCAATATCCAGACGTTGTCCATTAAAGAATTTGCCGCGTTTATTTCCGCGTAACTAGAAAGCAACACAGATGTTTTTATCACAATGAGGTAAATCCATTAACGGTGGTACAGGAAGCCTGTATAAACGTAATTTCATAAATCTGTTTATTTTACGTATCGCTACGGCTACAAGGTTTCCGGGCAGTGTGTTTTAATATTTTAACCTATATTGCTGGTATAATCGTATTGTGATCATGCATTTGTCTCTTCACTTGTCCCGGTCTATCGGTGTATAATTTACCAGTCTCTTCGTCTAGTATAATCGTATTGTGATCATGCATTTGTCTCTTCACTTGTCCGGCCAATAAGGTCTATCGGTGTATGATATACCAGTCTCTTCGTGTAGTATACCATGTGCGGTTAAACTAAAAAAAATGACTGATCTGTCGTTTAAACGCAAAATTTCAAAGATCCAACAGAATACAAATTACTTTGGCTGCTCCGATGACACCACTTTCTTGGAAGGTAGTTACGGTCGATTATAACGCTGGGTTTCAAGATTTCTAACCATTTCTCACACCAACATTTCTGGCGGGAGAGAAACATTATTCCAGAAAAACGAATAAATTAATTCCATGCGCTGTATAGGTTCCCTACTCCCACTATATTTCTTGAAAATTAGCATCACCACTGCCCTCAGCAAAATTAGTAGCTACCGTATGCCCACACGAATCTTCAGCCTGCCACTCATGGACTAACCCACATAACTCAAATATCCCACTAACTCTTGAAGACTACATTTTCAGAAATTGTTCAGCTCGAGGTGCGAACGGGAGCAAATTTTATGCCCGTTATCTCACAAGGATTCCCGGAATATATGGTAGACAGTGCATTTGAAGGAAATTACAGATGGCCCTAATGGCGCATCTACATGTATATCTAAAAAAATGAAGCGGGCCTTCTCTCTCCGCGACATTACGACAAAAGGGATAATAACAATTTCTACATCATGAACTATCCCTATCTGAACAGTAATATACCAGAAAGACCTTAATTAACATCACAAATCATTATTGCTGAAACTTACAAATCAGGACTATATCATCTAGCGCCTCCACTGAAAGTTTGTCAAATTTTGCGATACATATCGCATAGCAAAATACGAACGTACCGTGCAAGATCTATGGCCTTACGTTTGGTAACCTTTGTTTAATTCCGCCCAACTTGGACCTATGAACCCATGTATATCAAGATCCTCGTGGTTTTCATTTGAACAGGCACAACCAAAGCGTGACTGAGATACATCATACTCTAAATAAGGACTTTGCAACGAAAATCATACGGATTCAGAATACTGATTAGCGATACGGATTTGATATTCTTGGAACATCATGATGTCTTGCCGGCATCAATGAAACCTGTGACGGCTTCTCTCTTGTCTGAAATTAGCCTGGGTTTATCTATTCTATTATTTATTCTTGTAATTTGGTGCTAATGCAATTATATGAATTAGATCCTTGGATGCGGAAATTCTCTGAAGAACGAAGGCTGAATATTGAATGACGAACTAGACGCTTGTATTTCCGTGAAACAAATGAACCCAATCCCTTGTATATAAATGATACATTTACGTTTCATACCAATGAATTTATATTTATTATCTATTGTGTAATCACACCGCACTGGCTATCGTGTCTTTGAGATTGTCTCAAATTCAATCATGTGAGTGGTGTTGCTACTTTTCAATTGTCGGTTTAAGACGGCCCACACGGCGTTTTCTGCTCTGCTGCTCTGTTAGTCATGATTTCATCAAATTACATGGTGACAACTTTATTTGTGAGTTTCCATTTGTTCGCGGTAGTTTCGGCTTGTTTGCGGCATTTTGCAGCTTGTTTGCGGTTAGCTAATAATTTCCAGAAGGTTTGACTTATCTAAGTTTTTCCTATCTTTTGACATCGACCACGTTTTAATATATATCGATCGGCCATATTTTTACTTTCGCCCAAATCTGAAAGCATTATTAGTTTTCAACTTTGTAGTGTAAGGGTGACAAATAGATCGTTTATGTCCGCTGATCTGCCGTACATGCGCATAAGTTACTCAAAAGCGCAAAATACGTGGATGTCCTACTTCGACTAAACCGTGACCTCGCACAGGAAATTCTAGCATGAATACATGAATTCTTAACCTGTCATTGACTTGAACACACAAAGAGGTACGACATTGCATTTAACGTACATAGGACATAGGTCTGTATAGGTAACTAAACCAGTGCATTCAGCCGATCCACTGAATGACCAGTTCAAATACCTTAGCTTGAAAACATTGCTGTGAATTGTACTTAAGGAGACTAATATGTGAGTTTATCGTTATCATTTCTGGGCCTTTGTACAACTGATGGTCTCAAGGTAAGTGTCCGATCTGCACCTGTAACAGGTACAACATAATTTGTGAACTATTCGTTATCAACCCTTATTCAAATATGTTATACGGGATGAGTGATTGGGTGAGCCATCGAATTAGTAGGATTAAAAAAAACGTTTTCAAAACTATGTCAATGTCGTTTTCATGTCAAGACGGTGCCTACACGCAGGACACGAGAGCGCGCAGATTTCCCATGATCCTGAACACTGATCAGCCCAGAAAGTACAGGGGTCAAAGTGGCTAAATATTTGGACTGATGTGTAAAATTTTATCAATCAGTCTCTATGCATTTTCCCGTTGTCAGAGTTTGTAACCCCTAAACAGTCGGTGTGACACAGTAGGAGGTAAACAATCTGATTCCATGAGAATGCCTCTATGAGGATGCCTCTGATTTTATTTAACTAAAATATGTCATACGATACAGACCTTCCAGCGGATGGTTGTCAGAGAGCATGAGTACACCCGTCACATAGCAGGTCCACAAGTCAGACTGATACTCCGCTGGTAATAGATGGGTCGGTAGAGGCCTCAGGTCCGACATTCATTAGGCAGCCGTCGTTCATAGAGAGTCACCAAATTAGACATTGTTTAGCAGTCAGCTGATCTCAGTGATACCGACAGAACCCATTGACATAGTTGTCTCTAGGAACAGATTTCAGAAAATATATAACTCGACTTGGTGCGTTTATTTTTAGCGACTCATTTGACCAAACACTGATGAGGTATCCAAAATGAATTATGGAATTATGAACTGCTATTCTGTTTATTGTGCCCATTACATCTTCTGCATGCATTCTCTAGGGAAGCTGAATATATGTTTATATCTCATGTATGATGATGTTAGTAATGTCCAAGTCAATAAATGAGTTGAGTTAATGTGTTATCAATTATTAATTAATTAGTTAGTTAATTGAGTCAATTAGTCACTTAATCAGGCAAACGAGGAATACTCCTCATCTCCATCCTGACCCATTATCTGTTGCACCTGCATCAGAAATTACCTTAGCAGGGAATAGTTAGTTTGCTTCTGGCCATTTTTCTGTAAAATGATAGTGTTTGAATACCTCGACAGAAGGGGACTAATAATTGTGAAGAGAGAACAGTTACGTTCTAATCCCAACAGTAGGCTGGAGTGCAAACTAGTGGCGTCAACTTGGAATATTATACATGTTACAGGCTTTCAGGAAAACACGTTTAACTCTTGTTGGCTCACGGGCAATCAGCGAGCATTCAGCGAGCTAAATAACTAAAATACTCCTCAAAACTCAAACCAAATTCGATACCTACGCTAATAAATAAGGCAAATCAGTTGTGATGACAAATAGGCCCTAAACCACGGTACCCGGCCCGCAGTCGGGCTCGAGCAAGACAGAACACTGCATATCCACCCACAGTGTTCGATCGCACACGCTTCTACCGGCAAGCCAGCCAGAAACGTAATTTATTAAATTGATTAATTGAATTGGGACCTGTGAGGCTTTGTCCATGTGGTTTTCTTTCTCCTGCTGTGTTTGTCCTGGATTCAGATACAATAACAGTGATCCAATAATGTTGGCCAGAATGTGAGAATTAATATCTGACTTACAAAGTTAATTTTTCAACAGATATTGTCCTATGCAATTAAGGGTCCTATTTGCTCCTGGTTTATCGGATTATGGTCTGCGCATATATTTTGGAAAATGCTCTTCTCGTGTTTCACATGAGTTTTCATTAGTCTTCAATATATATAGTGCAAGAGTGAAGAAAAGACCGTCTCGGTCCGCTGATCCGTCGTACATGATACTCAGAAGCGCAAAATACGTAAATGCCCTACTTCCACCAAACCGAGACCTCGCATAGGAAAGTCTAGCATGAATACATGAATTCTTAACATGTCATTGACTTGAACATACAAAGAGGTACGATATTGCATTTACGGGACGAAGGTCTGTATAGGTAACTAAATCCGTGCATTCAGTCGATTCACTGATTTACCGGTTCAAATACCTTAGCTTGAAAACATTGCTGTGAATTGTACCTAAGGAGAGTGATATCTGAGTTTATTAGTATCATTTCTGGGTCTTTATACAACTGATGATCTCAAGGTAAGTGCCCGATCTGTACCTGTAACAGGTAAAACTGGTGATCTCAAGGTAAGTGTCCGATCTGTACCTGTAAGAGGTAAAACTGGTGATCTCAAGGTAAGTGTCCGATCTGTACCTGCAACAGGTACAACTGATGATCTCAAGGTAAGTGTCCGATCTGTACCTGTAACAGGTAAAACTGGTGATCTCAAGGTAAGTGTCCGATCTGTACCTGTAACAGGTAAAACTGGTGATCTCAAGGTAAGTGTCCGATCTGTACCTGTAACAGGTAAAACTGAGATACATATTCTGCTAACTATTTGTTATCAACGCTTGTTCACATATTATATATGGGATGAGTGAGTGAGTGAGTCAGCGAGTGAGTAGGATTTAAGATCTTTTTCAAAAATAAAATCAAGTTTTCATATCAAGAGGGTGCCTACAAGCATGACACGAGAGCGCACACAGTTCCTATTTGTCCTGAACACTGACCCCAGACAATACAGCACCCGGTCACCCATCCAAGTAATGGCAGGGCTTAACGTTGCGAAGAGTTGTATTTGTCCATAGGACGTGCTAACGGCCTTCTATATGCATTTTCTCATCGTCGGTGTAACAATCTGATGCCAAGAGAATGTCCGTATGAGGATGCCATGTCTTTCGATACAGACCTTCCAGTAGTCACACCGATAATTCCCTGTTAGTACATGGATCGATACAGGCGTCATGACCGACATTCATTAGGCAGTCGTCGGCCATAGACTCACCAAATTAGACATGGTATTTAGCAGTCAGCTGATTTCAACGATACCGACAAGACGTCACGACGTAGTAATAGTTCACTTGTTGTCACTGTCTCAAGGAACATATTTCAGAAAATTGGGCAAATACTGCTGAAGTGTCCTAAATGAATAAGTGTCAAACGTCGAGCAGTTGATCTTCCTTGCCAGAATGCGAGTCCATACCAACCTCGACCGAATACCAAAAGCTGCCATTTTGCTCGTAATTACCTTCTTCTATTGTTAAAGCATCGTTGTTACAAAAAACATTCCATCATGCGAGCTAACATTGCTTGAATTTGTATCATAGGCTCCGCTGTTATACGTTTTCACTGCACTCACTGTGAACCTGGAGTCCAGTTGTGAAAATAGTGAACTTTTCCGTCGCTTTGCTCGTTATTCTGAACAGATTAAAATTTGAGGACAAAATATTTTAGGAAAATTGTAGTGGGAACTAGCTCTTCGGCGATGTAATTTTCACCTTTAATATCAACCTCTTTCCTAATTTTCAGGTTCACAGAAGCTGGACAAACTTTCTTCAGTTGACATTTCTTCGACGAATTCAAGATGGCGCCGGCTATAACAGAAGCAGACGACACGTCTTACACTGCCATGATAACGTCCCTCGCTATCATTCTGGGCCTGGCACTGTGTGCGCTCATTGGAATGACTCTCCAATTCTTTGTGTTTAACAGGAGACGAGAAGGGGGAATGTCTGTGTCAAATTCGAAATATCACGAGGGCCAGAGCAACCCTGCATACGACAATCAGAGCTAAACAGTGGTTTCCCTGAGTTTTTACACTGTAGATGGGACCACTTATACATGTGGTTTTAAGACGATCGGAAACAGAGCGAGGATTGTTTAAACATGAAAACTCTAGACAACGTTCACATCGTAACTCCTTCCATCCATCCCAAGTCATCAAAACTATATCAAAGACGACGGTGGAGACTCAACAATTCCGAATATCATAAGCCTGATCATGGATCTCCAATGTTAATTGAATCCATCTCAACGACGCCATTTTCTCTATGGTGATTTGTTTTTAATAAACCATATGAGCTATTGCTAATCGTCTGACAGTGCAGGTTATTCAATCCGGTGTTGAACTTTCCGTCGTTGGCAGTAGCTTGTTTGTTATGTTATATATTGTTGTGATCAAAGTGTATCCTAACATTGATTATATGGATATTTGGGCATAAATAGATTTGTTGACCTTTGTAACCTTTGTAGTACTCTTCCGATGTAGTAGGACAGGAGCAGTAACAACCAGATACCATACTGCTGTTTGTTCCAGCTCCTTTGGAGGTAACATTTAGAGCTTTCTTTATTAGTATATCGTTGTTTTACCTTTTCCTTGAATGAATAAATATCAGAGTATTGGGAACCGATTTATCTCACTTATACCTTCCTTTTAAATGCAAGGACAATATCAGTACCAGTCTGGGCTATCGTCACTATAGACATTATAACGATATAATAACGATAGTAGTAGTGTCTCCGCATTTCAACGCGTATTTTCCAGGGAGGTAACTCTTGGTTCCTTTTTTTCCGCCAGGGGCGCTCTTGTAGGTATGACGTCACTTCCGGTCTGGGTGAATGGAGCGTGACCTGGGAACATGATAGGATATGTACTGACCTGTCTGTGGGGTTTTTCCACAATGTCGTTCACCTCCGTGTCTTTTCGGTCACCTCCGTTGTGGGGGTTTTCCAAATATACAATATACAGGCCTGTATGGGGTATGGGGATGGTCATTTTTGAACATGATAGGACATGTACTGAGCTGTCTGTGGGGTTTTCCCGCCAGAATTTCGCTGTCGTCTGCTTGGGCTGGGGGTTGTCACGTGCCGAACACCTGGCTCTCCGAATTGCAACATTGTTGCACGTTCGCTACAATGTTGCGAAGATGTCACGGAGATCACCGAAGAGACACGGAGGTGCCCGAAGATGTCACGGAGATCCCGAAGAGAGCCAGAGGGGTCCCTAGTGTACCGATTGGGTCATATGAGGTATCAATGTGAAGCATGGAGTTGAAATATCGTCATTCTGCGCATGCGCGGTAGACCAAGGGTATGGAAATAGACGTTTTGGGGTCTAGGTGGGTCACTAGTGTTCCGATGGAGTCGAGTGAGGTATCAATGTGAAGCATATGTGAGGGGGCATCCGATGGGCTGGGTTTGGGGTTGGAATATGGTCATTCTGCGCATGCGCAGTAGACCAAAGGTATGGAAATAAATGTTTTTGGGTCTAGGTGGGCCACTAGTTGGTCGATGGAGTCGTATGAGGTATCAATGTGAAGCATTCGTGAAGGCGCATCCGACGGGCTGGGTGTGGGGTTGAAATATCGTCATTCTGCGCATGCGCGGTAGACAAAGGGTATGGAAATAGCCGTTTTGGGGTCTAGGTGGACCACTAATGGACCGATGGGGTTGAGTGAGGTATCAATGTGAAGCCTATGTGAGGGGGCATCCGCTTGGACTAGTGTCTCGGTCGTGTCCACATTCTGCGCATGCGCAGACAGGGAATTGTGGGAAAAGGGTATGAAAATAGACGTTTTGAGATCTAGGTGAGCCACTAATGAGCCGATGGAGTTGAGTGAGGCATCAATGTGAAGCCTATGTGAGGGGGCATCCGATTGGACTAGTGCCTCGTCCGTTGTTAACATTCTGCGCATGCGCAGACAGGGAATTCTGGGAAAATGGTGTGGAAATAGACGTTTTAGGGTTTAGGTGAGCCCCTAATGATCCTATGGTGTCGTGTGAGGTATCAGTGTGAAGCTGTCGTGAGGGAGCATCTGCCTGGGCTAGTGTGTCGTTCGTTGTCAATAGTCTGCGCATGCGCGGTCTGGCCGTAGTATAGAAATGGACGTGTTGGGGTTTAAGTGGGCCACTATTGGGCCGATTGGATCGAGTGAGGTATCAATGTAAAGCATACGTGAGGGAGTATCCCACGGGCTGGGTGTGACGTGGAACTGACGTCATTCTGCGCATGCGCAGTAGAGAAAGTGTATGGAAATAGACATTTTGGCGCCGACATGGGTCACTATGGGTCCGATGGAGTCGTATGAGGTCTTATGTTGAAGCTCTTGTGAAGCAGCATCCGACTGGACTGATGGTTCGTCCGTGTTCAAGAGTCTGCGCATGCGCAGTCTGGTCGTAGTATAGAAAGCAGGCATGTTGGGGGATGCGTGGGAGTGTGTGTGTGACCCACCACTATGGGGCCATGGTTGTGGTTGGGTGGTGTGGGTTCTGCGCACAGACGTCACTTCCGGGTTTCACTAAAACTACCTTCGAACACAGAAGAGTTCCAATTTTCCCCTTAGACGTAGGGTCCGGATGTTCAAACTCCGGGTTTTCCCGTCCCGGCCCGGCCCGCCCCGGCCGCAGCGCGCGCGCGCGCGGGTTATCCGGAAGTGCGCGGCATCACCGGAAGTGCGCGGATGAATGTCGGGTCAAAAGGTCAAAGGTCACATCCAGGTCAAAAGGTCAAAGGTCTCCCTTTCGGCAAGGTTCGGCAACAATGTTGCGGCATCGATATACAGAGCTTGAACCCAAAAAGGGGATTGTAAATAACCTGGGAAGGATGGGCAGGTCCATTTGGACCAATCAGCGGTCGAGAAAAAGAGCCAATGAGCGATCGATAAAAGAACCAATGGAAGGGTACTAGAATTTCGCTCACGTCTGTGCCTACATCCGGGTACTAGAATGCTTTCGCCTACGTCCGCGCCTGCATCCGGGTACTTCTATGTAGGTATAATAAAAGTGGGAATGTTTAGGGCATTGCTGCATTCATTGCCCTGCCGATCGGAGCTACCTGACCAGCCTGAGCCTATCTGACGAGAGGAGCTACTTGCCTGAGCCTGCCTCACCGGAGCTATACCATGAGACGTGGAGAAGATTTTCCAGGGGACCCAGGAGCGCCTCCGGCGCTGTAATCTTTGTTGTTGTTGTTGCTCTCTTTTTTGGACTAACCCATCAGAATAGTACGTATCACGGACTACTTCCGTAGAGCTACGTCTAGGCGCGCATGTGTGACATGGTCTATAAAACACGTCTCTCTGGATCCCACACCTCCATTCCTACGGTTTCAGAGCCATGACGGACACCCGTCCCTATGCAACTCGCATTTTACAGCATGCGACCGTAGTAGTAGGGAAAGGTGATTTAAAGGCTCATTGACCTCAAAAATGTGCATATTGTGGCGGTCACGTGGCGGTCACAGAGGTCAAAGGTCATTGAGTGCACAGAAGAGTTCCAATCTAGGGGGAGGTAACTCTGGGTGACTATAGTTCCGGCAAAGGGCCCCTGGGCATGTATTCTTCCGCGGTGATGCGGTCTGCGGTAATGCGGTCGAGGAAGAAAGCTTCCGCGGAGAAAAAGTAGTCCCCAGACTTCAAATACGCTGCATGGTCCGATTGGGTCGAGTGAGGTATCAAAGTGAAGCATTCGTGAAGGGGCATCCAGTCATGGGTGGGTGCATGTAAAATTAGGATTTTTTCCCGAAACTATAAAAAGCGGAACACGGACTTTACCCCTAAAATAGGGGAAAACACCTATCAACCCTAGCCAAAAGGGCTAATATCGGTCCCCGGGCTTATTGGGACCTGCCTATCAAGTCAATGGGGTGGGTGCATGTAAAATTAGGTTTTTTCCCGAAAATATAAAAAGCGGAATACGGACTTTACCCCTAAAATAGGGGAAAACACCTATCAACCCTAGCCAAAAGGGCTAATATCGGTCCCCGGGCTTATTGGGACCTGCCTATCAAGTCAATGGGGTGGGTGCATGTAAAATTAGGATTTTTTCCCGAAACTATAAAAAGCGGAATACGGACTTTACCCCTAAAATAGGGGAAAACCCCTATCAACCCTAGTCAAAAGGGCTAATATCGGTCCCCGGGCTTATTGGGACCTGCCTATCAAGTCAATGGGGTGGGTGCATGTAAAATTAGGATTTTTTCCCGAAAATATAAAAAGCGGAATACGGACTTTACACCTACAATAGGGGTCTGTATTATACAATATACGGGAAAATGCCTGTATGGGGTATGGGGATGGTCAATTTTTTTCGTGGGCTTTACTATGGCTTGTGGGGTCTCGTTTTTCTCGTCTCGCCAAGAAAATGACAATGGGAAGGGTCCCGGAGCGAATCGGTGAAATTTTTGGGAAAAGTCACCGAGGTCTGTATATAGGCCTATAGGCTGGCTGTGAGGGGTATAGATCCAACCTGGGAAATTCACACACGTTCGTTGTGATATGGGTTGTGGGATCTCGTTTTTCTCGTCTCGCCGAGAAAAACACAATGGGAGGGGTCCCGGAGCGAAGCGGTGAAATTTTTGGAAAAAGTCACCGAGGTCTGTATATAGGCCTATAGGCTGGCTATGGGGGGTATAGGTCCAACCTGGAAAATTCACACACGTTCATTGTGATATGGGTTGTTTGGTCTTGTTTTTCACGTCTCGTCATTTAGAACACGATGGGAAGGGTCCCGGAGCGAAACGGTGAAATTTTTGGAAAAGTGCCATATAGGCTCATATAGCTCCATAGGCTGGCTATGGGGGATAGGTCCAACCTGGGAAATTCACACACGTTCATTGTGAAATGGGTTGTTTGGTCTTGTTTTTCACGTCTCGTCATCTAGAACACGATGGGAAGGGTCCCGGAGCGAAACGGTGAATTTTTTGAAAAAATGCCGGGTAGGGCTGTATATAGGCCCATAGGCCTATACTGCATGGCTATGGAGGTATAGTTCCATACGGGATGAACGTTTTGGGGTCTAGGTGAGTCCCTAATGGTCCTATGGTGTCGTATGAGGTCTTATTTTGAAGCTCCCGTGGAGTTTGTAATGTATCGACTAATGGTTCGTCCGTGTGCAATAGACTGCGCATGCGCAGTCTGGCCGGAGTATAGAAAGCAGGCATTTTGGGGGGGTATGTGGCGGTTTGTTTGGGGTAGAGATGGACCGCTATGGGTCCGAATGGGTTGTGGGAGGTGTCAAAGTGAAGTTTGTGTGGGGTAGAGTCAGAATGGCGTGTTTTTAAGTGCAAGTCGCGTCAATCTGTGCATGCGCAGTTGGGTGTAGTAAGTAAAGTGGCCATTTTGGGGGTGCGTGGAGGTGAGTTTGGGGTAGAGATGGACCATCCTCGGTCCGAATGCGTCCTGGGAGGTGTCATGTTGTAGCTCTTGGGATGTAGACCCCGATTTGGGGGATGTTCGCGTCATCTGTGACGTCATCGATGACGTCATCAGTACGAGTAGTAGCGAAAGTGTGCATTTTGGGGCAGTTAAGGAAAGTATTTGCGGTAGAGATGCTCCATCATCAGTCCGAATGCGTCGTGTGGGGTGTCATCTTGTAGTTCTCGGGGTGCAGACCCCGATTTGAGGGCTGTCCACAGCATCTGTGACGTCATTGGTGACGTCATCAGTAGGAGTAGTAGCGAAAGTGAGCATTTTGGGGCAGTGAAGGAAGGTATTTGGGGTAGAGATGCTCCATCCTCAGTCCGAATGCGTCGTGTGGGGTGTCATCTTGTAGTTCTCGGGGTGCAGACCCCGATTTGAGGGCTGTCCACAGCATCTGTGACGTCATTGGTGACGTCATCAGTAGGAGTAGTAGCGAAAGTGAGCATTTTGGGGCAGTGAAGGATGTTATTTGGTGTAGAGATGGACCATTCGCGGTGCGAATGCGTCATGGGAGGTGTCATGTTGTAGCTCTCGGGGTATAGACCCCAATTTGAGGGATATCCACAGCATCTGTGACGTCATTGGTGACGTCATCAGTACGAGTAGTAGCGAAAGTGGGCATTTTTTAGCAGTGAAGGATGTTATTTGGTGTAGAGATGGACCATCCGCGGTGCGAATGCGTCGTGTGAGGTGTCATCTTGTAGCAACGCCCACCAACGCCATTCTTAATGCTTCAACGCCCTGGTGAAATAGCTCAGAAGCTCTGATATTCCATGGAATTGTCACTAATTCTTCGAAATGCAGTGACGCCCGTCAACGCCCGTCGTTACACCTTAACACTCTAACATAACGCCATGATATAGACCGAGAGAGAGAACAACAACAGCAACAACAACACGGATGACACATGAGAGAACAACAACAACAAGAAGTTTTTTTCATATAGTTTATTCTCCCCAATGTTACATCATACCCACGCTGGGGGAGCCGCGTTGGGTATATTTACAATTCAAGAAGATTCTTGTCCAATCAGAGGCCACCATTTGCATCTGTCATATTCGTTCCTGTCCGTTAGATGTATTCTTGTACAATCAGAAGTCTCCATTTCAGAAAGTTCCATCTTCGGCCATGTTCGCTCTGAACCGTTTATTCTAATCATCGTCGGGCAGGCCAGGATACCGTTGAGGCCACATATCCTCAGATAGTTGTTTGTGCATTCTGAGTATCTATCAGTGCATGGGTGAATACATTCATCCGATGGGAAGATTCCGTAATTTTGTCACGAACTTAACACTCTAACATAACGCCATGATATAGACCGGAGAGAGAACAACAACAGCAACAACAACACGGATGACACATGAGAGAACAACAACAACAAGAAGTTTTTTTCATATAGTTTATTCTCCCCAATGTTACATCATACCCACGCTGGGGAGCCGCGTTGGGTATATTTACAATTCAAGAAGATTCTTGTCCAACCAGAGGCCACCATTTGCATCTGTCATATTCGTTCCTGTCCGTTAGATGTATTCTTGTCCAATCAGAAGTCTCCATTTCAGAAAGTTCCATCTTCGGCCATGTTCGCTCTGAACCGTTTATTCTAATCATCGTCGGGCAGGCCAGGATACCGTTGAGGCCACATATCCTCAGATAGTTGTTTGTGCATTCTGAGTATCTATCAGTGCATGGGTGAATACATTCATCCGATGGGAAGATTCCGTAATTTTGTCACGAAGAACGTAACATTGGTGACCCTCTCTACGACCCACTTGGTGTTGGGGCGCTGTTGATAGGCCCATTCCAAGACATCCAATTGGTCCACTTGGTCCAGCACGGGCTCTAGCGACGCCCGGTTAATGATGGTAAACGGTTGGTCAAATACCTGGGTGTTACTGCTCGGGTAAAAGTATCGGACTTGGTCTGTCTCCTTATGCTGCAGCACATAACCAAACGCCAGATTCAATTTGAAGGACGTAGCTTGGTCATTGAAGATGGCTTCCACGTAGCTGCGTAGACGGGCGAGGTTGGTCAGTCGGAAATTGTAGATATATCATGGGCCAATGGCGCCGATAGATGTCACTCACTGGATGATCTTCGGGTAAGAGATCGTTGGGAACATCCACCGCATCTTCCAGAAAATGTTCGTTGTTGTCAGGTGTATGACTGGGAACAGTAATGCTAGGGACCGGCTGGATATTTAGGCTCTTCTGAACTGTGGGCATAGGCGGGCTCTCCGTGATCGCATCACCAGTGGCATTCGTCTCTACGGGCTCATCTTCACTAGGTCCGACCCTCCTGGGTGCCTCTTTAGTGGGAAGTTGTCGCTCATACCGTGGTGACGGACCATGAATCAAACGTTGGTGCTGTCTTAACTGACTGGGTCGTTTGAAGAGTTGACCACATTCATTACATTGTTCCTTCGCGCCCTCGTGGAGTGAGCGTTCGTGGCGCAATAAAGCATCTTCCCGATTAAATGACCGTGCACAGGTTATACAAGTATATAGTGTACCGTTGTGGATGGAGGACTCGTGTCGTCGCAAATCTTCTGGGCGAGTAAACAGCTTCTGGCAAGTTGTGCAAGAGAACATATCGGTTGTGGATCTGGAAATGATGAATGCCGTAAAAATTGCCACTTTTATACGTTTTACTGTGACATTCGTGTCTTTTCGGCAACCTCCGTGTCTCTTCGGTCACCTCCGTGTCTTTTCGGTGACGTCCGTGACTCTTCGGGCACCTCCGTGTCTCTTCGGTAACCTCCGTGACATCTTCGGTCACCTCCGTGTCTCTTCGGTGACCTCCGTGTCTCTCCGGACACCTCAGTGACATCTTCGGTCACCTCCGTGTCTCTTCGGTCACCTCCGTAACTACACGGCTGTTCCCGTGTAAACCCCGATGGATCTCCGTGTCTCTTCGGTGACCTCCGTGACATCTTTGGTCACCTCCGTGTCTCTTCGGTGACCTCCGTGACATCTTCGGTCACCTCCGTGTCTCTTCGGTCACCTCCGTAACTACCCGGCTGTTCCCGTGTAAACCCCGATGTACCCGTATGGAACACACAGCTAAAGGACCCGGATAGAAGTACCCGGATGTAGGCGCGGACGTCATTGACAAGAGCCCGGATGTACAAGAACCCGAATGTACCCGGATGTAAAAGTTCCCGGATGTAAAAGTGCCCGGATGTTTACGAATGTTCCACCATTCCGGATTTCTATCAGGTCCATGTCCAGAAGCTCTCATGTCCTGCATGTGAATAGTCATATTGTGTGTGTATGCATGTGTGTATGCGTCTGTGAATGTGTGTGTGTGTGTGTGCTTGCATGTGTGTAGGCGTGTGTGTGCGTGTGCGTGCCTGTGCGTGTGTATGTGTGTGTATGCCTCTGTGTGTGTATGTGTGTGAGTTTGCGAGTGTGTTTACGCGTGTGTGTGCGTGTGTGTATGAGTCTATGTGTATGTGTGTATGGGTCTC